>RJWT010013045.1:0-21998 GCA_004365215.1 Cuniculus paca | reverse complement strand
TGTACTTTTGGTTCATTTATGTTCTATTTTCCTAAGAAAATATGTATTCAAGAACATTATTACCTCAAGTGAATTTTCCAGATTAAGCATACTTATTACCACCTCTTCTCTCCTTATGAAAAGGGGAATGATAGGGTCCAGCGCGGTGGCTAATGAGGTTTCTAGATCCTGTGTTCCATCTCTAGCAGCCCCCGGGTCCTACTTTCTTAGGAGCTTTACTACTCTAAGTAGACAGGGTGATTTCTGCCCATGATAATCTTCAACTCTTTCTCCTCTGTCTCCTAGACTGACATAAATTCAGACTGCCCCTGGTTCTGTAGACTCCCTTCAGTTTCTTTAGCTCCATTTCTCTCCAAGAGGCGGCGACTGGACTTGCTCCCTAACTACAGGCTCTCAGTATCCTAGTCTAGATCATTACCTTTGAGCTCTGCTCATTCCCAGTAAGAAATTAAGTAATTATCTCTACAAAATCATCCCTAAGGAAACTCTGTATTGGTCAACAAGAACAGAATACAACTCAGTAGAAAAAAATGCAATAGTATGTCAGACTATGTCATGGAGTCAGGTGAGACACATTCAGAACTTGCATCCAAGGAATGCCAAAAGCCTACTTCAGTTATGTAGCTCACTTTCTCATTATTGTTGGTTAGCATGTAATATTGAAGAAAGTTTCATAAAAATATTCACATAAAGATAGTATAAGAGAGTACATAAAGTAAAGTTTAAGTGATGAGTGAGATTATTTAAGAAGCTTAGTCTAAACGTATTTGACTTAATATTTGAAGTTTTCAAAAATTTTGGAAAAAAACATTAAAATGAGGCAAATCATTTAAATTAGTATTATTTTGACAATTACAAGTATATATATTTATGAGTTCAATGCAATAATTCTGTATATGTAAAGCATCAATTATGCAATATATAATGTTTCAAAAAAGCTAAGTTATTCATCATCTCCACAATTTATTTTTTGTGAGGCAACATGAAAAATCCATACTGAAAGAGGCAAATCTTATAATGATACAATCTAGTGGGAGAATACACAGTTCATCACATTGTATCTGCTACTCATATCTGCAAATATATAGTCCATAACTTGTTCTGCACACGTATTATATTTCAGGCATTATACATTTTATTCAATAACTTAGGTCATTTAATTGTCAGATTATACTGGAGAAAATTGAGATTCAAAGGTACTAAAAAAGTAGCCTAATTACGACTAAGGAGTGAAAAAGAATTTCAGAGATTAAATTCCCATCTTGTTCACTTTTCAAGTGTATTTTCCTCTCCTTTCATTTTGTACTTGTTTTTGATGACTTTGCTTTTATTTGCACAATTCTTACATACAGCACTGTAATGTATAACAAAAGAAAACTATACTAGTGTACAATACAGTACAATCAGCAGAAATTGCAGTACTGTATTAACAAAGTATACAAAGTACAAAAAAATGTTGAGGCTCCATAAACAATATATAGAGAACTGTACAAAACTTTTTAAGGGAGAGAGGGGTTCTGTGTTTTTGGACACACTGTATAATACAACTGAAATTAGTCACTGTTGATACTCACACTCCTCACAATATATTAGATTTCCTTTTTCTTTTTCCAAAAATTTATCTGAGATTTAGAAGAGATAAAAAAATAAATGACATCCAGGACATCGAAGTGAGATAAACATTCATATGGCAGAGGGTGATGCTAAAGTACACCGTTCTAATAATCATGGGATGAAATATGACATACAATAGTCTTTGAAAAGCTACCTGAAATGAACAACGGAAAATGATTGGAATAATATGAATCTGGTCACAACTTGGATCAGGAAATTTGTTTGCAAGTGCCTGACAGCTAACTAAATAGCCCAAGCTATTTAAGAGATTTATTGTAGGAAACCTGCAGTACCCAACTCAATAAAGAGTAGAGCTGAGAAACTGTCTTAGAAAGACAGAAACTAAAATGATTTTCTGACTGTGTCTCTCTCTCTGTCTCTTTCTCTCTCACTCTATCTCTCTCTCTGTCCCTCTGTCTCTCTGTCCCTCTCTTTCTGTTCCTCTCTCTTTCTCTCTGTCTCTCTCTATTTGCACTTATTGTTTAATTTTGATGATTTATTATGAATTTTTGCTCATATTTCTCTAAATGCCTAAATTAGTTTAAAACTATTCATTCCACAGTACATGTTTGGAAACAGTAAAAATAATGTAGATGGACTCTAGTTGACATGGCTTGGTCTTATTGCAACCAGTTATATTAGGAATTGGAACCGTAAGATGATTTTCTTAGTATAATTTTCCTGGGAAACAAAGTCTGAAACAACTATTGTAGAGAGATTGGAAACTGAAAAAGTAAGATTGAAGAAAAGATGACAAAGTGAACAAAGAGAGGAAGCCAAAGGACAAAGAATTCCAGAGCTTTATCAGAAAGCACAGCTGGTTTCTGGTCATGCAGTACATGATCTTTCAAGAGATGGATTCTGAGGGGCTGGGGATCTAGCTCAGCGGCCTAAGCGCCTGCCTGGCAAGCACAAGGTCATGAGTTCAATCCCTGGTACCACAAAAAAAAAAAAAAAAAAAAAAAGAGATGGGTTCTGAAAAGGCTCTGCATCATCTCAGTAGTCAGAGAGAAGTCCTAGGATAAATGGCACAAGTGGGGCATTGTAGTAAGAGGCATGAGACTGCCTCAATGGGCATAGAGCAATGTGGGATGCTGGTCACTGTATCAAACAGAGCTGGAGAAAAGGATGAGTATAAAATGATATTTTGTATACTTTTAAGGGGCTAAAAAATACTGTGAGTCTCTCTAATACAGATCAAAGTCTTCATTCTCTGTCACACAAGATTATGATCAGTGCAAGAGATCCTTCTAGAATGTCAGTCACACTGAATAGAAATCTATGACCATGTAAGTACATAGGTTTACACTACAGAACATGTACATGGGATATTGTAATTATTGAAACTTGGCTCAGATACCTTTTTTAATATAAAATATAGATAAAGATTTTGGTTCTGTACGAGGAGGGCATTTTTAGACACATCACATGGAGGATGTAGACAGAGACAGAATATGTGATAAATGGGACTTAGGATGGAAGTAGAAAATAAATCAGAGTATAGGATATTCCAAATGATCAACATGATTTAATGAATAAAGAGAGAAAGTAGCAAAGAAGAGAAAAATGGAAATGGAAGGAGCCAGAAAGACATGCACATTAATGCACATACATATACAGATCCATATACACACAAAGAGGCAGAGAAGATACAGAGAAGATTGAGTGAAAGAAAAAGAAACATAAGCAGAAGGAAACAATAAGATGAAAAGGATAAAAGAAAGTAAAGGTGTGAACTGGTACACTGGTATTGTTCCAACTATTAAATATTTCCAGAATGGACTTTGCAAATGGAAGAACTTTTGCATCACTCAAAAATCAGCAAGGAATTAATGCTATCTAATTCTGTGAACTTTACCGTGCTGTGAATATTCAAAATGAAGAACCTCATATTTTCCACATTTGGTACTTCATATACTAAATAACTTTCTCCAATCTGTCTTCATTATGAATCCAAAGATCAGGCTTCTTTATTTGAATAGTATATTGAATGTGTTTGGACCACAAAGCAATCATCTTAACATTGCAGAGAGGCACACCACAAGTTGTGGCACATTTTATTTATTCATACAGCAGGAAGGATGATGTAAATTAAATAATAATTTTATAAATAGAACAAAATTAAGCTCTTAAATAGGTTCATATATTTATGTCTGTGAAGATTGGCATAGTGGCACATGCCTGTAATCCCATCATTTGGGAGGCTGAGGTAGGAGGAGAGCAAGTTTGATGACAGCCTGGGTTATACAGTCAGTTCAAGGTTAGCTTGTGGAATATCATGCCTCCAAAAAAAAAAGTATCTGTGTATGTCTATGTAAAAACAAAATTAAGCATGCTGTTTTATGGCTGCATTTATATTTTTGATAACGTATTCAATTTGTTATAAATCTTGTCAATTTTACTTTAAAAGTATTTCTGATATCCAATCTCATATCTAAATTCTCATCATTTCTCTGCTGGATCAGTCATACTTTGACTCTGATTATATATTTGCTGGTTTAATATCTATTATCCTTGGTTGAAAATGTGAGTTCCAGGAACACAGGGATCTATCTGTCTTGTTCACTGCTATTCCATCAACTACAACAGTGGCTTGAACAGAGTAATTGTTTTATGATGAAACACAAAACATCTTTCATTTACTGACATTCTCTCCAAAGGCAACCTCTTCAGCTTCTTCTACCATAAATCTGTTGCTAGTTACTTTCTTTTCTGTTTCACATTTTAGTAAATGAAATTATATAACTCTGGGTACTTGATATAGCATAGATTTTTCTTTTGTTCCTTGTACTGCCGAGTTTTTGCAGACACACTGGTCAATAAAATTAAAATATATTCTTTAGTCATTTTTTCTGTAATCAGGCACTGCTTTTCAATTTTTTCTGTTTCAACAGTAATTGGTGTTCTAAATATTGGCCCCAAGTGACATCTTAGTACTCAAAGCTCAATTCTGTTACATGCTGTGGTGACTTTTATCTGCTTTGCTGTTTTCCTAATTACTTTAAAGCTAATCAAGTATGCTTCTCAGTAGACTGTCTCAGGAAACTATATGCTTCTCCATGTATCTCATACATAGATATTCAATTAGTTATACTATTGAAGCCTTTGGTCAAACAATGAAAAAGAGAGTGAATTTGACTCTACTTGGAGCAGTACATGATTACCACATCAACGTAACAAACTATAACATGACGTAATCATATTCTGACATCCCTTGAATAGTGCTATTCATATATTCAAGGTATCTGAGATCATCTTTGGTTATTAGGTTTGCTTTTTATAGAAATCATATCACTGTCTTATCATTACACTACCACTTAGAAAAATAGAAGAATTCTTTTCTAATACTGTTAGATTATGGAGTGAACTTTTAAAAGTGTGTGTGTCTTATCATAGCTAATTTTTCTTGGTTTTCATATCATGTGCTTCTTTTGACTTCTTGGGACATATTCAGTATTTTGTAATGCACTATAAGTTAACAGGAAACTATGGTTAATACAGGAGGTAGATATAGTTGTGAACATTATTTCAACTCCAAGAACCTAAGAAAGAAGACTTTAAGAACTTAATTTTTTGCTTTCTAGAAGTCAAATTCTCTGAATATCATGCATTTATCATTTTCCAGGTGAATTCTAGATATGAAAGAGGACTTGCTGTTGATAATATGAAAAAACTCTAGGCATATCTCAACTTAGAGGTTATTTTCTCTCTTTTTTGGAACAACTGAATTTTTCTCTTATGAAATATAATTTAATAGTGCATTCCGTGTACTCTTAGTCAACTTCTACCCTGAAGGAAAACATTTGCTTTTATTTCTCTGTACTTTAGCATTGGATATGAAGGCATGAAAACTTATGGTATATGACTAAATTCAAATATCAGTACATTCACTCTTTGCTTGATAAAAAGGTAACTGTCAGACAGAAGTATAAACCAATAGTTTAGTTACATGACAAATTCATTAAAAAGGAAAAGCTAGTCATTTTGTACCTGCTTTCTGAAAAGTGTGGGGGACACAATTGTGCTAACGTTTCAAGGACTTTGTTTCAACCCTATGCGGAGTATTTTGGAAGATCAAAGTTCTAAAAAATATGAGAAGAACTGGAGAATGTATATAAATACATATTTATATCTGCTTCCAAACAATTCAGTTTACAAACAAAAGTGTCAGGTGAAATTTTGCTTTCATCCACACACTCCACACTGGGCAACAAACATGTCCACCGCCCTCTTTCCCACACAAACAAAAATGTGGCTGTCTTCCCCCAAATCATAAAACAAATTAAGTTTGTTTTGTTCTAGGAAACTTTTTCTGCCTCAATCAACTTTGTATCCCATTTGGGAAGGGTTATTGTGTTACATAACATAGAATCCTTTTCATAAATATACATATAATTCCTATATTATATTCATCGCAATAAAGAAACAGTTAAAATCCAACGGTAATCTGAGTATATTTTATTCCCCATGTTCATTTATGTTTTGTTTGGTTTGGTTTGGTTTGGTTTGGTTTGGTTTGGTTTTGTGTTGTGAGAGAGGAAGTTCAGGCTGGACTTGAACTTATTATATAGTCCAGGCTTTCCCTGAATCTGTTATAAAAACCTTTCCTCATCTTTAAAAATAAAAACATTAAAAGAAGCTAGGTTGACTGATGACCTCTTCCTCAAGGCATTCCGTTGAAGGAAATAATGGGCAGTTATTATAATAGTTCAAGTAACCAAAAAAGCAAGTACTGAAATTAGTATTTGTCAACTGAAATCTACCTATGTTATCACTTCGAAATATGTTATCGGCATAAAAGCGTTCACAGCAGCTTTATTTATCAGAGCTCCAAACTGGACACTATTCAAATATCTATCAGCTACAGAGTGCATACATGAAGTCTCGAGTATTCATAGAATCACAGTAGCAATAAAAAAGAATGGACTTCTACCGTATAAACTGTTGCAATTATGTTTGTAAAATTTATCCATAATGTTGATAGTCTGTGGGGACATTAATGATAGGGCCTAGTGGAAAGTCCATATATCATGACACATCTTCTCATGAAGGAATTCACATAGTTTTATAGGATGAGAAGAAATGAGGACCCCAGAAAGTATGATTGGTAGCTACATGCGACACCTTCAGGGGAAAACTAAGCAGTGTATGAGCCTGCTTGAGACAGTAATCACATAGTTTAGGCCAGCAAAGCCACAGGGCTGGGGATTGCCCAAATGCTTGGGGCCCACTCCCCACTGCTGGGTGCAGAGGATGCTGGGCTTGAAGATCTAGGAGTTGAGGCCTGATTTTGTTTTTGCTTTCTCCAGATTACTCCCTCCTACTTGCTTGTTTCTCCTGTTTGAAATAGGATGCTTATCCTATGTCTGTCCTGTCATTGCATTTTGGAAACATATAACTTTTTCTTCTTTCTCGCAGGCTCAGAAATGTGTTTACTTTGGTTCCCAGATAGGAACTCCAACTTGGGCTTTTGAAAGATGCTGGAATAAATTAGGATTTGGGGACTACTTGGAATGAATTTTGCACTGAGAAGGACATGAACTTTGATAATCAGGGGCAGATTAATATGGTTTGTGTGTGGCGTACCTCCCAAGGATTCATGAATTGGAGGTTTTTACCCAGTGTGGCAATGCTTCAGGTGGTAAAACCTTTAATGGGTGGGTCCTACTAGAGGTCTTTGGGTCACTAGGGACAGGACCTTAGAAAAGACAGAGTTTTCATAAACCTGCAGTCTTTTTTTCACTTCCTAGGCCACTGTGTGATTCCTCCATCAAACATGTGCTCCTGCCAAGGTTCCGCCATCTGCCATGCTGTGATAAAGCCAAGCACCTCTCACCAGAGATGATTCCATGTTTTTTGGCCTTTCTACCTCCGAAGTTATGACATATCAAATCTCTTTACTTGACAGATTACTCAGCCTCAGGTATTTCAAAGCAGTGCCAAAAAATTGGACTAACAATAAAATAATTCGAGCAAAATAATAGATACTAGGTGTTTTGTATCTATCCAGGAAATGGAAAGCTATAGAAAGTATAGCTCTCAATATACCCAGAGAAAATTCTTATCATAGTAAAAATAATAACCTATCAGTAGGTTAGGTTTGCCCAAATTCATAAGGAAAAACTTTTTTTTTCTTTGTCTTTTTGAGACAGAGTTTCACTATGCAGTTCAATGCAGTTTAGTTTGGCCTTGAACTCACTGTGTAACCCAAACTGGTCTCGAACTTGCAGTGATCCTCCTGCCTCAGCCTCCTGAGTGCTGGGATTATAGGTGTGTTCCACACCCGACCTAAGGACAAGCATTTTATGGGAAAGATACGCATGTGAAATGATTCATCTGTGGCAGAGGACAGAGGGCACAAGTTGCCTCACAAGTACGTAAGAAGAAATGAACTAAAATTGAAAAAAAATGTTAAATACCACCCATGGGCCAGTGTGACAATGCAGAACACTTGGCAACCTCTTTAACCTGGATTTTTCAGTGGTCCTCTAAAAGACCTCTCCTCTGAGACAAATGAATGCTCAGAATACAAAGGTAGGAAATATTTAATTTTTTATTTATCTTTGGAACATTTTATTCTTCATACACAATTAATATTAGAACAATAGACACTTGCCTAAATTGTTGCTCTTAGCCCAAAGGATACTTTTATATTTCTCTTACTTTTCAGAGAAAGTCAGAGAACTCAGAGAAACTCGAATGGTTACAGCATAGGCCAAAAAGTGCCAGGAGGCCTGTGGCGTTCTGTCCCTCTGGGTAGTTACATTCCAAGCAACATACTAGCAGGCTTCAAGATTGTAAATGCCAGACACACCCAGCGTGTCGCTAACATATAGAAAGAACTATTTACATTGAAAAATATTATGGCGAGAAACTAGGATAATTTCCATTCATCTGGAAGGAGCAAAGCTTTTTGTGTTTTACTCTGCGTTTCTGGGAAAAGGAGGGGAATACTGTCTCTTACTGCATATAAATGGAGACAATTCTCCACTCTTCATGCTGGTGTACAGAGTGTTTGACTAGTGTTACCCAAGTACCGTTCTAATTCCTGAGACTAGACTCACAGACAATATATCTCCTTTTCTTCAAGCCTACATTCTAGCAAGAAGTAATCAAAAAGAACCATGTTACTTCAGATAGTTTTAATTGTGATAATGACTAAAGAAATATATAGATATACAGAATGATAAAAACACGTCACTGAGAAGAGACCATTTGAGTGGAGAAATGCATGAGAACCAGGGAATATCTCACTGATTTGCTTTTAAACATAAATTGCTTGTCTAAGTTCAACTAAATATTACAAGCTTAACATGTCTAAGGATAAAAGTTTGCATTTTATCTTACAAATCTGTTTCAACTCCAGTCCTACTGAGCCTGCCAATACTTTTGAATCTGTGGCCTGATTGTTCAAGTATTCATATAATTATGCTATTAAGCTAATAACTATAAAGTCTACTAAAAATGTATATATACTTCAGGAAAAGAGAAACAGTATGATTTTTTGTTTCAATGGATGGTGTTATTCTCAAATGGAGGATCCTAGAGGATTTCGCATATCACAGAAAATCCACCACACTTCCGGCCCTTAGAGAAGAAATAGAAATTCCATGGGCAGCAATTTTAATGACCAAGGTAACCCAAGTAGCAGTTCACCATACTAATAAATGTCTGAAAGCTAATGGTCACCACTTTAAGAACATCTTGTAATTCGTTGAGGCCGAAGGTAGCTTGTATGCACATCATGACCTCTCAATAAATTTAGTATTAAAATATTTATGCAAGTTTTTCTTTTCTTGAAGTGCGTATACATTTTTTGCAGGAGTCTTTATTAGGAAAATGTATTATGGGTACAAATGGAATAAGATGAACCTTAATAAATTTAGAATAATTTAAAGACAAAATGCTAAGTGCATGGATAAGTATGTTAGAAGACCACACTAATTTTCACTAATATTCTTTACATGACATACTTCTCTGTATGGCAAAAATAATACAGGAAGAGATGTGTTAAGAGTAACTTTAGAATTGTAATCGTCATCCCCTCTCCCAAGTCTTTAGAATTTACATGACTGTTGCTCTCTAAAAATACTGAGTGCTCAAAATCTAGCTGTGAAAATTTAAATGGCATTGAGAAAAGAACAACCTTTTAAAAAATCATCTTAGATTTACTCTAGAGCTAAAATTCTGATTTTAATGTGTGAAAATTTTACAACAGCTAACCAATCTAATAACTATTTTACAGATTGTGTTATCAGAAAAGCTTATTGGTTGCTTTCATATTTATCTGATTATAATTAAGACATCATCAACAACAAAAATATATATGCTCATTTTAAGAACTGTGATTTAATTATTTTGACCTTATCTTTTTGGAAGCCTAATTATGCATGTGCAATGTGTTGACTTTAGACTTAACATTTTTTTACCTTAAAACTGGAATAAAATTTTCTGATTATTTCTCTAATGTTATTCTTTTCTAAGGTACATATCAGCAAAATGCAGAAGTATTAAGTGTTTGACCCGTATTCTGGAAGTCCAATAAATAAATGCATCTCTTTTTATTTAAAGGTTTAACTTGGGAAGGACACACATAAAGAGTTGGACCTTGAGTCACATGTATAAATGTGTCTATAAATATATTTGAGGACATTTTGGTGCATTACAATCTATTATAATCAAAATGTGGTAAATGTTATTGTAATTGCTGCTGCATGTTTTGGTTGACTGTTTTAATCAAGGATTCCAAAAATGGCCCACACAGTAAGAGATGGTCATCCTCTATGAGGTCAAATCAAATCAGAGATATCAAAATCCAGCCTTCTGAGGACAATATGAATCAAGTCCAGCTAATATTTCATATAGATTTGCTGCAGATGTTTAATAATGCATTATGTTTTGGCTGGCATGACTCTACATCCTGTTGAGGCTGTCAATGAATATAATTACCTTAAAAATGAATTCTACTTGCACAGTGGCTCTGTGTTGCCAACATGCATGGCAAGCATCTTTTTGGATTTCACTGGATTGAATATGATTGAATGAGTCACCATCTTCCACATAAAAATATTCATCATATGCAATCAGTGTTCAGTTTGGTATCTTTATTTTAAGGGAGCTAATGCTGACCTCATACCTAAATACTCCCTTCTTAAACAGCAGTCATGTCTAAATTCTTCAGAATGTCTGAAATGTAATCACTTTCGTCAACTAAATTATCTTATAACATATGGAAGAGTGACAAAAGGAAATTGTGGCAAGAGAGAGAAGTTAGAACACTAAATTAGTACAGTTTTTCAGGGTTGTTGGTATAATCATGAATAATGAATTGGAAACTTACAAAAATTACTTCAGTGCTTCATGAAGTATATACATTCCAGAAAACTGTGAAAAATATTAGATTGAAATATCAGCGTACAGTGGTTTTTATTTAGAATACTATCTTTTCAATCCAAGCAAGTACTCAAGAATAGGCATTAAATAAATGCAGATGAGAAGGTAAAAAATGAAAAACCTTTCAAACCCTATAAAACACTTGTTTTGAATACAAAAATTGTAAAAATTATGGAGGCCATTCAGGAATGTTGTAATATTTCAAACAGTTTTCCTAACAAGGGCAAGGAACGTATTTTCAACTATTAGATGGGAAGTGGAGGTTTTGTCAACATAAACATAGAGTTTAATGATGAAGTTCACAGGAGTTCCACAAAATCTGATCTTGGAATGTAATAGTCATGTCCCAACCATTAAAGTCAATTCTGAGATTAAGAAGATGGAGATTCATTTTATAAAGGTTCTATAATATTAGGAAGAAAAATCACAACAAAAATTCTAGTAAATATATACATATATAAAATTTATATATATAGGCCAGATGTGGTGGTGCATGCCTGTAATCCTTGCACTCGGGAGACTGAGGCAGGAGGATCGTTGTGAGTTCAAAACCAGCCTGGGCTAAAAAGTGAGTTCAAGGTCTAAACTGCGTAGTAAGACCCTGTCTCAAAAAAATTTTATATATAACAAAATTTATATATATATATTTTATATTTTATATATAACAAAAGTTATATCTGTATATTTACTAGAATATTTGTTGTGATTTTACTATATATATGTATGCTTAAATTACAAGATTAAGTCTGCATGTTTTAGAAAGGGAACAAGAATAGGAATTACATAAGAATTGCAAATATTGAAATTTGTATTCAGTTTTAAGGCACTTGTTTTCTATATTATTTCATACTTGTCTTTTTGATTCCTAGAATCACATAGTGAGAATATCTACAGAAGTGAAACTCTGATAGAATAATCTCTCGATTATGCATGTGTATTCTTACCCTAAAGGCATTGGCTAATGATTTCAAAGGGAAGAAACACTTGTAACATACATATATATATATATAATTGATGACAGATTTGATTTTAATTTGATTCATATCTTACTGACCTTAGTGTTTTAATGTATCCTGTCAAAGACCATCAATAAATTGAAGTAGTCTAGTAAGTTTACAATTTTACTGAATAGTGTAGCATAAGCATTACCTACATTTTAGTTTATGATAGCAATTTCTAAACCTCAAGGTTTTAGCTTAAGTAAAGTTACTAATTTAGGGGGAATGTAGTCATATAGCAATACCCCATATTACCCTACATCTGATCATTGATTCTTATTGACAGGAAGTATTACAAGGTAACTAAACTTTTTCCCTTTGTTTCTCTATTTTATTTTGTTCATGAACACTCTGTGTTTAAGATACAGAGGTCAAATTCTCTTTTATCAGTTTGCTACAATCTTAGGTATTATTAGTCATACTGGGACAGTAGTGAGCCTCTCCAGGGAGCTAGCAACCTGGATTCCAAATTCCTATTCAAAGAGCACCTGTATTTGAAAGATGGAACTAGACCTATCAGATAAGAAAACACACTATAAATTTCTATAATTATACAACTTCAGTATTAATTGATAAGTAGAAGTATGGGTTAATCGAAGAAAAGGAATTAATTTGAAAATAGTAATATATAGTATGTAATATAGATAGCATGTCATATTCATTGTTAAAAGAAATAGTTTTAAATAGTTACATCCAAAATTGAGTATGTATTCAATATCTTACACCATTTTTAAGGATATATTCCAAGTGGATAAGAGACATAGACATTAAAATGGGAATCTACAATTCTGTTTTGGATTGTGCTTTCAACTTGATTCCCCCTCTCTCTACCTCAGAATCTTGCCATCTTGCTTAGAATTGGTTAAAAGAAGTCAAACAAGAACCAAAGGCATGATTCAGAAGAATAAATGAAACAACAGTAATTATCCTGGTGATTCTGCAGAGTCACATACATTTATGTGCAGGCAAGGGGAACCTTGTGGGTCACAGATACTCCTTGTTCTTCTGTGCCTCATGTACCAATTCTGCAGGACAAAACAGTCTCATGCTCATGATCCAGTACGGGGTTGTAGACTTCTCAAACAGACACTGTGAGAGGAACAGACATCTCTGTGAACTTCCCCACTGGGATCTCACATTTGTGACTTTACAGGCTGATGCACTGCACTCTTCAGCTTTGCCCACCTTTGTGAATATTTCAGATGGCTGCAGTAGTGGTGTCCTCTGTAACTCCTGCTGCAGACCTTCACTTCCTTAGCTTCTATTATTATTATGTAAGGTTGATTCCTTTAATAGTAGCATTTGCTTTAAAACCCATAATGGCCCTGCCTCCCTGATTGATGTAGAAATTGGTATTTAGAATTCATTTTCTGTCATAACCAAGCATAAAACAGGTGGTATTGATTAGGGGATGAGAAGATCAGATGAGGGAGGAAACAGTGTAGAGTTCATAAAATAGGGAAAAAGTAAACTGACCATTCATGTAGACCGATAAAAATAAATATCACCACAGTGGATGTACTGCAGTGGATGATGACCTGTGTCACCATTGCCATCTACAGAGATAGACAATGGCTAAATTACCTTGGCCACTTCAGAAAGATGATTTCGAAGCAGAATATATGCTCATTGATCTGCTTTTGCTATCTATGATAAGCTACTGAAACTGGCAAACTAAGGGACGAACTATTCAGTTTGTAAGCAGAATGTGGGGGGACTAGAGAAGAAACAAGTTTGATAAATGAACCCACTTATTAGCCCCAGATAGTCTAGATGGTAAAAATCTTCTCAAATAAAAATGAACATAGTGCTCAAGGTTTAAAAAAAAAATCCATGGATCTGACTTAAAGATAATTTTCAAACTGCTACTAGATTTAAATAGGTGCCTAACAGATTCTTTAAACTAGATAAAAGTGCTTCTGTAGTTCATTTCAATGAAGACTTACATAGTCCTTATAGGGATATTAGTCTTCAAAAAAGCACATCTATAGTTTTGATGCCATGAACTGTAGCTGTATCTAATTCCTGAAAATTTAAATTTTTAAGGGAAGCATATTAATAAAATTACCATAATCTTTGCCTATAGGCCAAGAGGTATCTGGGCCTTCAATTTTCTATAAACAGGAGAAAAATTGAGAATATTACTTAGGGTTTTTATTTTTTAGTTACCTATTTCTGTGAAAGGAATTACCTAAACTTATTTACATCAATATACTTCTAATTTTGTTAGTCAAGAGTTAGTACAAGACTTGGCCAGATGATTCTTCTGTTGCACACCATATCAAACAAGATCATCAGGTCCAGGAGAACTTCCTTAATAGCTAGGAACTATGCTGCTCCTACATGTGGCTCTTACCTTTGTACACTTAGCTTATCTTGGCCTTCCTGCTCATAGGTTGTCTCAGAAGACCAGGACTTCTTATGTGGCTGCCAGTTTCCAAATCAGGGTTATTCCAAATGGGAAAATTCAGATGCTATATATTTCTTAATGCCTTGGCCTGAAGGTTAACTGGCATCTTTTCTGTTAAACTCTTTGATATAATCCAGTCCCAATTCTACAAGAAAGTAAATGGGTTACTTTCCATCTCTTGATGGAAGACATGACAAAAAATTTACTATCGTCTTTAATTTACCACAGTTACCAACATGGGCTCTGTCTTATGCAGGATGAAGAATATTACAAAAAACAGAAGGACCAAACGTAGAAGACAGAACCATGAGCCATGGTGAACACTGAAGCACTAAACAAATCACTGGAGGCAGGTGATACAACAGATTTAACAGGAACCTGAGAGAAATAAAATGGCTAATGAGCTGGTAAGCCATTTCCGGGGGTTATATGTAGACCACAGTGATAGAATATTTCATGTTCTTAGTACAGAGAGTCCTAACAATATTTTCCCAGCAAAATTTCTGAGTGCCTAGAGCTCATAACTTTGTGATTCCCTCTATTTTCCTATCTTTATAGGAATCCCTATTAGATGGTCCTGTACTAGCTTCACCATGCTGGGAAAGTCAGGATGCTTACTTTCCCACAGGTGTCTACACCAACAGTATCTTCATATGCAACCACATAATAACTACATGACCATATTTTATTAAATTTTGGGTCTTATGTTAAAGTATTTTGCTAATCAACAAATTTGCTTATAAACAAAATAATTTGACATGGAACCCAAAATGAGAATATGTAGTTAAAGCTTGTATTGTATCGTATTGTAAAAATGACTGAAATTCTCCCTTCTCAAAAAGAGGTAATGATGGCTCTAACTTGGCTAAATACCTCACTTTAATGACGCGTTACAGTTAAGACGTGAACAGAGGCATTCAGGGTGCATACATATTGAGGTTATCAATTTGATGGATTAGAAAGTTATTGACAAGGATCATGTGAAAAAGCCCAGGCTAATCTGAATGATAAGAGACCCAGTTCACTCATCAGTATAGTGAACAGACAGATGTTTGTTGGTCATGTGTGTGAGGTCATCAAAATATAGGTCTCAGTTCATTTGTAGTCTTTGATGATTGATACTAAAAGTAAAATTTGTCATATATATTACAATGTATCATTTTATTTTTAAGTAAACAATATATATTCCATGTTCATAGAGAATTCTGAATAATTGTATAACCCTGTGGAGAAATTCTATGCATTACTAAAAATAATGTTTATCACTACACAAAATTTGATAGCTTACTTAAACTTAGACCCTTATGCCTGCTTATTGGCTACCCATCCCCATCCTAAAAAGCGTCATCATTGATGATGAAATGTTTTTTAAATTCACTTGGAAATTTGTTTCTATTAAATATTTTGTACCTGTTTTCCAAATCAAATTATTATAATAAGTGCATCACTAGTGTCTTCAAATTCTAGCAATTTCCTCTGGCATATCCTTATAAAGAAAGATGAAAGTCATATATGATGTTTATGTTTGTTTATGGGGTTTTATTATTTTATGGCCATTTTTTCAAAATATTTTAATACCAAATAAACAGGATAATGCAAATTTCTTGGAGTTTGGGAGCAGAAGGGAGAGGAAAGGGACATAAAAGATTTAAGATGTATCATGTACATGTATCAAACGAGCACAATGAATATAATCAATATATATTGGAAATATGGGCTAAAATAATAACAGTAATGAAAATAGGGAAAGAGCCTATAGATATGGAAGGAAGAGAGTGAAGAGAAGGAAAGAAATAAAAATAATCAAAATATGTTAAGTACATATATGTAATATGACTAAAACATTGCATACTGCAAACGTGTACTAATACAAATATAGAAAAACTTTAAAAGCATAGAAAACAAACAAAAAAGATATAAAAAATCTAAGAGTTAATCTTTGCAAAATAAGTGCAACTTTAAAAACTACATAAGAAATGTGAAAATAAAACAATAAGAAAAGTGAAAGCCACATATCATATTCTTTATATTCATTTATAAATACAAATGAATTTAAACTTTCATTTAAAATTATTTGCATGAAAAAGCAAGAGATCATTTTTAGAAAAGATTTCTTTAGGTCTATATCTATTGCTTATTCTACTGTTTTCTAAGTGAAGTAGGTAACCCCAAAGCATGATGGCATGCTTTGAATAAGGTTGTGTACCCCCAAAAGTCCATATGTTAAATGCCTGATTCCCTGGGTGGTGTCACTGGAAAGTAATGGAACTCTTGAGAGATGGGACCTAGGGTGCTGGGGACTTGCTCTTCAAGGGGTTCATGAAATCTGAGTCTTTCTTTCTCTTTCTGATTCCTGGTTTATGATACAAATTTCCTCCAACATGTGTTCCCATTATGATATTCTAACTTTGATAGAGACTCAAAACAAAGAGGGTGCTCTGTCTTGGTCTAGAATTTCCAGAACCATGAAGCAGATAAGCCTTTTCTTTTTATGACTAGCCTTGTCAGGTATTTTCTTACAGTGATAGAAAACTGACTAACACACATGGCAAGTGTTATAGTTTGTACCCCCAAAACCTCCTGCTGTCATGGGTGGGGAGTTTCAAAGATGGCTGAATTAGGGTGTGTGATGCTAGAATTAAGGATGTGATACTGGGATTAAATATGTGATGCTGGAATTAACGCTGCCCCACCCTGGCTACGGATAGCACCATCCAAAAGGCGGATGACCTGGATGAAATATAAATGGACAGAAAGAAGTTGCTTGACTTCACTGCTTTGCTGCCTTTTGCCTGTCCTGCTTTGCCATGGACTGCTTATCCTCCACGTTGCCCATCTGCCATGCCACCCTGCCTTGGATCCACCTGATTATGGACTGAAACCTCTACAAACTGTAAGCCAAGATGAAACTTTCCTTCTTTAACTGTGTGTGTTGGATATTTTGCATCAGCAAGAAAAATAACAAAGACAGTAATCTTTAAAATTTCTTCCAGCTTTATGTTCTAGCACTGATACCCCACCCCAATTTACAGTGCAGTTGCATCTCAATAAAGAAATCAGAATTTGAAAATATTATTAAGTCAAAATTCATTAAATACACTTAACCTGGCAAACATCATGGCCTAACAGCAATTCACTGTAGAGCATCTGTTGTTTACATTCATGGCTACAACTTGCTGCTGCTTCCCAGCAGCACACGAAAGTATTACAGCTTATCCCTGATGCAAGAAAAGATCAAACTTCAAATTTAAGGTGCAGTTTCTACTGGATAGATGAGCATTTGTACTGTCTAAAACTTGAGAAATCAGAGGTTGAACCACCAAAAGTTTGGATTGTGTTTTAAGATACAGTATTACCTTTACAATATCACGTTCTAATGACATATTCTTTACAATATCTTATAATTTATGCTCCATAAGAACATGGATAATATATGGCAATACTGTTTCATCTTAATTTGGAAAATGTATATGTTAAATCTTTACATAAATTTATTGTTCACAGTTTTAGCTTGAGATAGCTTCTTTTTATACATTTTTGAATACAATATCTACTTACTATGGATTCCTAGCAAACTACCCAGAATTTAGTGGTGTAGAAACATCTGTAATAGTCTTATATTCAGAACATTTTATAAGGAATAGTAGTGTAGTATCTGGATTCATAGGTAGAATACAAGAAGTTAAAGGCTGAATAATCTGAAGGCAGGTAGTTGACAATATCTAGTGGCCAAGAACTTGCTTGGGGCTATTGATCAGAATCCCAGGTGAATCTAAAGAAAAACATGAATTCTGATAGGTAAGATATAGTATCTTAGTGCATTTTAATTTATATTCATTTTATTGTATACAAAGTCATTAGGTTCAAGGATACAATTTTTTTTTCTAATTTAAAGTATTGTCTGCTTTTTTTTTTCTTTTCTCTGAGTATTTATTGCTGTTTCCCTTTTCTATTTTTAATACCTGTATATTGGGACTATTTGACACATACCAGTGATATTGACTAGCAATACATGTTTATATAACATTTATCTTTTTCATACAATTGGCTTAATTTTTTATGTTATCAAAATTATCATTCATATCCTTATATTCTATGGAATTTTAATCATGGCAAAAAATATTATCCATTCATGGTAAAATAATTTTACATACATTTTCTTAATGAAGTTATAGCACTTTCACTATGTAACAGAAAACTAAAGCTGAATAACTTGACATTGGTTGGCAAATTTTTAAAATGAAAAATTGTGATCCTAATAACCCCAAATGGTTTGGGGAATTGCGTATATATATATCAAACCCAAAATGTAAATATGGAGTGGTTTTGCTTATACAAGAAACCAACAATATAAATAAATTAAAGGGCAAAATAAAGGAGAAATATCAAGAAATGAGGACACACTTTGGAGTTGGTTGGCTAAACTATTTTTGTAAAGTTTAAAAGAGCACATATTTCAGCTTTGGGAGCTATATATGTCCCTGCTGTAACTACTCAGTTTCATCACAGTGGCTGATCCATGTCCTATTCTGCCACCTTTGTTTTCAGATAGGAAATTTTTATTGTGCATAGTTATTCATGAATATTTTTAGAGTTATTTAACAAATGGGAAGTTGGAAAGGCAGTTTTCTGGCACATGTTCTGCAACTTAATCATAATAATTTTTAGGGGTGAAAAGCAGCACTATAAATCATGTGAATAAGGAATAGTTCCAGATTATTAACTTTTACATAGGAAATGACTCTAAAAACTACCTTGGAAGAGATCATACAAGACTGAATATTTTATTTTTTACTTGTGTTCTAAAACTTGCCTAGTTATATCTGAATGCAACTAATGTATTCAGAAATGCTATGCATTCCTGCCAAAATTAAAATAAAATTCATATGGTTTAGGGGTGTACAATTGCAGATATTTTTAGTGATTGTGTGTGTGTGTGTGTGTGTAAAAGAATCAAGAAAAGGAATTGGAGGGTAAGGTTATGCTTTTCCCCTTAATGAACTGCAATTTCTCCTCTAGTAGTTGTTCCATAACTTCTATAATGGTACCTTTATTTTCTCAATGGAGATGACTCCTGACTACTCTTACAAGCTGAGAATTGACCCACTTAAATTTTGAAGTAATAACACTTAGCACTGTGATTATTATATCTCATGAGCCATACATAGTCATTAAATTTCAGTTTATATGATAATCTTGGTGATAATGGGAGATACTTCAGTCAATTTAATTTTCCCATTCCATATTGAGAAAGATACTAACATTCTGGTTTATCCAGATTGTTCTTAGTAACTGAAATCATAACTAAATTTGACAGAGAAAAGACAAGTTCCTCAACTGTGACTCTTTTCTAGGGGCTAAAAATCTTTATTTAAGTTATTATTTGGCTGCTGAATAATCTGAGGCATGTCCATCAGATTATTTGTCCATGTTACACCCTTTTGATGACGTCTATCAAGGACCCAAGATGCTAGATTTAGTCTAGTATATGCGTGTTATGTGTGCATTTGTTTTAGTGAAATGATGTATGACTTGGTCATATGAGTTTCTCTTTGAAGTGATTATAAGACAAATATTTTAACATAAAATTAACTGCAAATAAATGTTTTACATTGAAAACAATTTGGTTGTTAAACCATTGGCAGAAGCATCGCTAAAGTGTTATTTTTATCATTACTTTTAGTGTCCATTCAGTGATATGTTGAGCTGGATAGCATCAGCTCAAGAGCCAATGGTACGCTTCTATTCCCAACTCTGTTTGCTGATACTTCTTACAGGTAGTTTAAGATTTGCTTTAGTGGGAGTATTTAAACTCTAAATTCTCAAATGCTTCAAGTCAATGTTTTCCTACCTTTAGAGAGCCCATTGTTAAATGCTTACCTCTACAATGTAGCACTGTCCATCCTTCCTTCCTTCCTTCCTTCCTTCCTTCCTTCCTTCCTTCCTTCCTTCTTCCCCTCCTTCCTTATCACTTTCACATGTCAGTGTAATGAACCTTTTTTTCCTCCCTTGTCCAAATCAACAACCCTTGGCAATCACCATTTTATTCATTCCTTCAATGAATTCAATTTATTTATCTTCCAAATATAAGCAACATTAGGCACTGTTTGTGTTTCTCTACCTGATTTATTGCACTCAGCATAATGGTACTCAAGTCCATGTTGTTGCATATAAAAACATTACCTTAGTGTTTGAAAAAGCATGTATTTAATTTTTGTAAATGTCATTCTTCTTTATCTACTCAATCCATTAATAAAACCCCTGGGTTCATTCTATATTCTTACTATTCTAATGATCATATAAATATACATATATATTTCCCACATAAAAATTTAATTTCCATTAGATATATACTCTGAGATGAGACTTGTGGATCATATGGTAATTATATTTTTACATTTTTGAGGATGCTACATACTGTTTTGCATAGAGGCTATATTGATTTACATTTCTACAGAAAGTATACAAGTATTATCCCTGGCACTGAAAATGCAGAATAGAGACTCCATATAAAGAACAAAGTAACAACAAAAAATATATTGCTTTTATCAGAATCAATAAGTCAGGATATGGATGGAGATTAATAAAAGAAATAAGTTGTATTACGTACACACACCCACTTCTCAAGATGAATATAAACTTTATGGATTGAAAATATGTACTAAAAATAAAAACATTAAAAATATAGATGAAGGACATAAATAGAAAGCTGTCAAATGAAGACATACAAATGGAAAATAAGTATATAATATATCTGCAGCGTCACAAACAGCATGAAAATATCAATTAAAACCCCGAAATAGATTATTACTTTTTATCTGGTAAAATGCCAGTTATCAAAAGGGAAAAGATAAACATCAGTGATGATGTGGAGAAAAGGGAAAAGTTGTATACTTTGCACTCTTCTACAGTTGACTTTGTGGGCATCAAGTGTAGGCCAATATTGTACATTTCTGTGTCCTACATTAAATCTGATTCAAAGCATGTGCAGTCTTTTGAGGTGCTTTGTCCCAGTCCTGCAAGCTCTTGTAAGCATTAACAAATAGAAAATGCTATTCGAATTTCATTCATCTTTAACTTTCACAAGGTCTCTATTACACAATAAAATGACTGTGTAAGTAAAATAGGAAGAACTAATTAAGTTCAAAACTGACTACTTAGTGAAAATAGAATGTTTTGTATATCTTCTACTGTCTATCAATAGCCAAGAGTTACAACAGAAAACTAGGCTAGAATCTGATACAGAAATCCAAGTGAAATTGTTGCTAGCCTGGACTTGGGTGATAGACAGGGTGTGAAAAAATAAGGATAAATTTGCTTTGTGATCTGGAGGCAGATTTGCTGACAAGATAAGAGAAAGGAAAAGGAAGAGTCAAGGATGATCCTAGGCTTCTAGACATTGGCATGAACAGCTGGAACAGTTTACTAAACAAGTATCCTTTACTTCAAATGGGGCAGTCTTGGTAAAGGGATAAGTTCAATTGTCACAATTTCATAAGTAAATATAGTAGTGTAGCTCTAAAATAAAGTGGAGGGCTCATATAAGTAAACAAAATTGCAAAAAATGCATTTTCAAAAGAAGA
>RJWT010013044.1:0-22023 GCA_004365215.1 Cuniculus paca | reverse complement strand
AAGGTAAGATCCTTCTTAGCATAAGATTACCTCTATCCTCTTGAGTCATCCAATAACCCCCTCCTCAAATCTCCTCTTCAATCAATAAATGCTGAGGATCTGGTTGCCTCCTGGCCTTTTGTTCCTCCAGAGCAACTGGTCATCCTGGATCCCCACTGCACTGCCACTTTGTCTCTGTCTCTGTCTCTCTGTCTCCTTTTCTCTTTCTCTTCTCTCACTATGCACCATAACACCTGGAAGGAGATTGGAGGCTCACTGCAGGTGTCCCCTATAACTCACATTTTTAGAGGGTTCAATCTATGGCCTATTGGCTCCATGGCAGAAACTTCATGTAGGAAAGCTCCTGGTGAAGAAAAGCTGCTTAACTTACTGGGAACAGTCTAAGTGGAAGAAGCCAAGGACTATATATATATATATATCCCCCTAGCTAATGGTCTCGCTGTCTTCAGCCAGGCCCCACCTCTTAATCACAAATTCAACTATGAATTAATCCATGGGTTAACTCATTGATAAGGTTAGTGCCCTCAAAATCTAATCATATTTCCAGGCATCCCTTAATTCAGTAAAGTTGACTAACAAGTTTAACTAGCCTAGATATTAATTTTTTGCCATTAATTTAGTGTGCTAGGTAAGATCAGCAATAATAGTTTTAATCAAAACTGCTTTTTGGAGATGAAGAGATTGGCAAAGAAAAATTTCTAAGAAATGAAAATCAATTAACACATTCTGCAAAGTGGCCAGGGATACCTGGGCATTAAGTAATACCTCAGAAGTCTGGAGTAAAAAAAGCATCAAGTATACCCTGACAATGGAAAAACTTAAATGAAAAGAACGTCAGTTTTTCCCTGAATCTGAGGATTATTCATTATCTGCCAAGTCATTTTTAAAATTTTATCACTGCTTCTGCCTTTGTTCTTTTATTTTTCTTTTTTAACATTTCAAGAGTTCTTTTACAATTACAAGGTGCTGATTGATATCTCTCAACCCAAAAATGTTCCTGAAGCTAAGCAGAACAGCTGGTACTATTCTCATTTCATTATGGAAATATGTACACATTTAGACCCTTCTCTTAAATCTGGAGCCTGTATTCTAAAACTTTCAAGTGGTTTTTTCTAAACTACTGCAGAAAGCAAAGAGAAATAGTTATCCTAGCAGATATTTATCATGCACTGCCAGATTCCAAGGTATGTAGACTCTCTTATTTTACCATAAATAATATACTCCCTAACCTAACCATATTATAATGCTAAACCTTTAAAATGTTTTACCCATAACACCCCATCCCTACCAGCTAATGAATAAACTTTATGTGCCTGTAATTTGCAACATAGTTATTGTTTTGCTTCCAGTCCACAGTGTACAGTGTTGGCAATGCCATAGAGTGAATCATGAGCCAAGTGAACAAAGTGTTCAAATTCCTTTTTTCTCAGACCACTGCCTATTTGCTCCACCTTATCATCTGCCACATTATTAGTGCAACTTATCCTTTCCAAATACAATACTACTTGGACACTGTAAGCCTTGATATTGATAAACTCCAGAATTAATCTCAGAAACAAATGTTGAATATTTCTAAACTGACTGATTTTCTTACAAGAGTTGCTATGGAATTGCTACTTATATTCTTAAGTACAATCAGGAAACAAGAAATGGAAATAATTTAATTCCCCAATAAAAAGCTTCCAATATAAATTGACTAAAGCAATACAATGTTATAGAGATATTTTTACAATAAAATGGAGGATTCTTTACAAAAACTCTCTCATAAGTCTCACTCTTTCATAATTTTACTTTGATTCTTCTTTCTTTTGCTTGTCTTTTCCCCTTCTACTTTTCCTCCTTCTTTCTCTCTTTTTGGTAAGACTTTCAATTTTACAGTAACTGGTTTCATAAAATACGTATCTGTTTTGACAAAATACATGCTATATGTTATAGTTTGTATTTAGATGGCCCCTCAAGCCTCATGTAGTCATGGAAGTGGCTGAATCTAGCGATTGTGATTGCTTTGTTGTCTAGTGCTGGGATTGGCAGTGTGAGCTCTGCACCCATCCAGTGGTGGAGCAGACATACAATGTAAAGTCGAGAAGGAGGTGTATTTTTCCCTGTTTTGCGCGGTTCGCTCTTGCTGCTTGCAGCCACTATGAACAGCTGCCCCCTCAACCACACCACCCTGCCTTGGAACCAGCTGAGTATGGACTGAAACTCTGAAAACTGCAAGAAATAAACTTCTCCTTCCTTCACTTTGGGCATCAGGTATTTTGTCTCAACAACAAGAGAAAAGTAACCAAGACAGGAGTATAGTCATTTTCACTGTGTTCATTCTTCCTATCCAAGAGCAAGAGATATCTCTCCATTTTGATATCCTCTTTGATCTTCTTTATTAGACACTATGTTAATGTAATTTATAGAAAGTCAAGTAAATTTAGAGTCCATTTTTTGTCTGTTCTTTTACTAGTTATTTCATAAGTCTTACCATTGAGTTCCTTATCTTTTAGCATATCAGAAAATGTTCTTCTTAAGAGGATATCCAGGGAACATCTTTTGAAAGAACAACTAAAACCTACTTTAATTAGTAAGCTGTTCTTCATTTTCCAAAACTACCCTAAATGGGTCTAAAGGTATGTTTCAGTGTTGACAGAGAATTAGAACCCTTTGGAAATTTTATTCTTTGAGGGAAAAACTTCTGCATGACTATCAGTCCAGAAGTATAATGACAACCAGCTACCGGAATTTTGAGATGAGTGTATTCAGATGTCTCTTAGGCTAACAGCTATATTCTTTTCATTATTTATAATCTCTTCATTTTCTCAGGACTGTGATCCTTAAAAGCAAAAGTTCCATAATGAATGCCTTCTTTAGCAGAAAATATCACATATAGTTATTCTGTTTGTCTAAACGGTCAATTATCTTTTAAAGAAATCTGAACAATAATTCTCAAGTTTTATATACTGTATTTACTCATGTAGTTACTATTCCCAGAGCTTTTTATTCTCTCTTTCAGATCCATATTTACAGGTGTTATCATTTTCCTTCTGCCTAAATGCAGCAATTTAACATTTCTTATAGTGTGCTGTTATCTATAATCATCCCATGTGGTTTCTTTTCTAGATTTAGGTAGTTTTCTCACCCATATGAGACGACTGGATTTCAGTTCAATATTCAAGGGGGCTGTGTTTAGATTTCCAGAGTTTTTACTTCTTTCTGCTCTCTCCTTTCTCGTACTGTGTCCTGAGAACTCCAGCCATCTTTGTCTCTCCAGACTCTTGATCCACTCCCTCAGTTGAATTGCCTCTTCATGGTCTCTCTGCAGTTCCAGTCTTCACAGGGCCCAGAAACAACCTAAACTCTAAGCCAAAGGACTGGTATCTGAGAATGACAAATGATTGCACTCCTCTAGGTTTTGACCCTGTTTTCCCAAGAAAAAAATGTCTTTATGTTCCTGCCTTTTACTGATGGAATCGTGTCCTCCCAAAAATATGTCCAAGACCTAAGTACTAGTGCCTCAGAATATAGCCTTATTTATAAATAAGATTGTTGCAATATAATAGTTAAGATAATGTCATTTGGAACAGGATGGACACTTAATGTATTGTGACAGATGTCTTTACAAGAAAACGATGTGAAGACACAGGAGGAGTTCATTATTTGAAGATGCAGACACATACAGGGAAAACCATGTTATAGAAGACATAAACAGAAACATAAGTAATAAAGCTGCAAGACAGGAATGCCAAAAGTTGCTGATCACTGCCAAAAACAATGTTTGGAAATAAGGAAAGATTCCACTATGAGGAAGTTCATACCCCCCCATTTGCTTTCTTTTCTTTGCCCCTTTCCCTTTGAAATCCCCCAAACCCTAGTTTTGAAAATTTCACTCATTTTATGGCCTATAGATTATAGCACAGATGCTTAGCTAGCAATTAGACTGTAAACTGTGAATGAACTGGGGCCAAATCCCCAAAGGCCTCCTCCTCTCCCTTAGTTGGTCATAAAAGCTACAAAAAGGGGAACAAACGAGTTTATCTCAAGACAACCAGACTGCCTGGTGCCCACAGTCTATGTGTCAATTAACCAGATGTGTAAGAAGAGCTTGTAACATTCCAAAGCTATGATAGGGCTGCAAAAAGGTGGTATCCATGGTAACCCCCTGACCTTGTGAACTCATACAGGGGTACATAAGGAAAGAGAACAAGGTAATTGAGGCCAGCCAGCAGTTCTGATGGCCCGAGCTGACCAATCACTGCAGCTCAAGTGAAATAAATATCACTTGTTTCTTGAATCTCAGTGTCCCGTGGGCAATTTTCTTAAGCACACTGCTACACTACTAGGAGTCATGGTTCTTCTGACATCTTGATTTTGGACTTTTATCCTATAGAACTCTGAAAGACTAAACTTTGGTGTGCTTAGTCGCCCATTTTGTGATACCTTGTCAAGGTGGCCTTAGGAAACTAAAGTACTTCCTAAAATGCTTCAGCAGTTGTGCTCTTGCAATACACACTGAAGACTTAAACAAATACATCAGATATGTCACAAATGTCTCCACAAAAGCCCAATTTCGTTTTCTGAAAAAGTAAGGCAAAAAGTACCTAACTTTTCCTAGCACAAGTTAGGGGAATTCACAGAGAAGCTTATTTCTTATTTGTATCTTATATTTTGGTCAGATTTGCCAACTATGAGTACCTCAAAAGAGATTTAAGGAAGAGAAAATAGCATGTATATTTTTCCAGTCTTTCTTTTTGAAGGTAATTCAACTTATAGGGTCAAGTGCATCAACATTTTTTGAATATTATATTTTTCCTTTTGATGTTGTAGAATAAATTTAACCTCTCTGTCTTTCACTTGGAAATGGAGAATTTTTAACATAAGAACAGCTGATCAAGTTGAATAATCACAGTTTACAAGTTAGAACAATAGAATGGATAACATTCCATATAAAAGCACTGATTGATTAGGAAAATATGAAGCCTCCCAGGAAAATCAAGTGATTAAAAAGTTCTATGCATCTGAATTATATACATACATTTAAGATTAACAAAACCTTGAAATTCTATCCTTATTTTAGCAGAGATTATTTTTGTTACTTTATATTTAGTTTTCAGAGTAAGTCCAATCATTAGTATCTACCAGTTTAATATTTTAAAAATTTTATACTGATATTGGAAACAAATCATGCAACACTTGCTAACAATTTAATAATTAGTAGGCTTCTCCTTTCCTGAAGAAAAAATTATTTTTTCTTCTGTTATTCATATTTTATTGCCAAAATTAACTGAGTAGTGCTTTCTTTAGTTATGCAGAGATCTTATAATTATAGGACATGAGTTTATTGCAGGTAGAAAGAGAATTATTATCTGTAGAAATATCTAAGGCCATATTAACTTTGGAAGTATTCTAGTTTTGACATCATAATGTCAAAAATTTTTAGTAACCAGCTTTGCCAATCCCAAGGTGAATGTTTTTAATATGTTTCTCAAAATCCAACTATGCTAGCTGCTTATACACTGACATATTTTTAAGTTTAGAGATGAAATTCACATTTAAAATACATGTTGAATGGAAATATATCCACATAGATGTAGGCATTTACAAGGACTAGTACTTTATTTACTATTTAAGCTTATTGGTACATTTTAGGTATACATAATGATTACATTCATGATAGAGAATTTGTACCTGTACATGATATATCTTGATACTTTTTTCCCTCATCCTTAATCTTCCTTGAAGGACTAGTACTTTAAGTGCATAAGGATTTGCAGTTTCACCTAACTCAGCTTACAGTTATGTTCTATAGAGTTTTGAGATTCCTCCAAAGGTTCTGAAATGGTTTCCTGAACATATTTGAATTGGAAACATAAAAATTCACAGATAACAAAATTCAAAGTAATATACCACATCATGTAAGAAGTAGCACTCACTGTGGACTGGGGACAACTGTACACTAATAATAATGGAACACATATAAAATGAGCAGGTGTCTATGAAAACTTAATCATCATGGTCTGATACTACAGGTCACCAGAGATTCTAACAATTTGCCTCTAATTTTCTTAATTAGATCAAAACCAAATACATATGTGAAATTCTTACAATTCTGAATAATCAGTACAGTTTTCCAAATATGTTAAAGCAAACAAGTGTGACAGAGTCTTACTTATTCATTTATGAAACATTTGAGTAGATTTTACAAAAGAAAAACTTGGAGTAGATTTTACAAATATGAATAAAAATATTTTACTCATTTACTCATACACTCAAAATAATTAGTTTGAATATTCCACTTACTATAAAGCTTCAAGTATGTCACTTGAGGATTATGAGTTCCTTGAGATAGATTACATACAAAATTTATTTATAATTACAATATTCTGAAGATCATAGATTAGATAGCACATAGATACTCAGGCAGACAGACAGGCAGATGGGCAGGCTGGCAAGCAGACAGACAGACAGACACATAGATATAGAGACAGATACTGCACATATTCAATCTCAAAAGAAAAGCACTATTATATAGCTAGTGCTCTGGTCTAAGAATAATAGCTCACCAACTTTCCCAGTATATTGGGCATCTTTTCATTATATCTTCAGAAGAGCAAATATGAATTCTGATTTGTCAAATCAGAATTTATAACTTAAAATATTTACCATATATTGATCTTACTTGCTCTTTAGCTCTATACTTTTTCCCCTGATCTGGAATTGAACTGAAAGCAATGTTTTAGAATACACTTCAGGATAAAATTATGTCACTTCTATAAGCTCTCACTTCTTAATACGAAATAGAAAAAAATTTATACATATAAATTATAGGGGTTATTTTACTGTAAATAGTTTTACAATGAATATGGAAAATCAATATATTTTCCCTTGTCTTGGCTATTGTGAGCAGAATTGCTATACCTACAGAAGTCATGATATTTATTTGAGATTCAAATTTAAATTTTTTACTTATTTAATTAAGTTTATTAGTTATATATATATATATATATATATATATATATATATACAATGATCACATTCATCATAGGGTATTTGTATCTGTACAAGATATATCTTGATGCTTTTTTTCCCCATTCTCTTCCCCTCCCTTCCACCCCCTTCCCCTCCTTATATACCAAAGCTTTCTTTCCATTTTTTTCTTCTTTTGTTTTCTCTTCTATTTTTTTCCCTTTCTTCCTCCCCCCACCCCAGTTCCTCTTCCCATCTGAACATTTTCTTCCTATTTCACAAAATCTATTCTACATTTTGGTCCTTAGTTATACTTTCAGTTTCTCACACCAGAGAAACAATGTGGTATTTTACACATGTGTGTTTGATAGATTACACTTGAGAGTATGGTTTCAAGGTGTATTCACTTGGCTAGAAATGTCTTAAGTTCATCCTTCGTTATGGCCATTGTATAAAAAAACCACATCTTTATTCATTCATTGGTTGATGGACATTTGTACTGTTTCCAAGACTTAGCTGTTACAGACTGTGCTGCTATTAACATGGGAGTACATATATTGCTGTGGTATGATGCTTTTAATTCTTTCGGGAAGATACCAAGAAGGCTTAAATGGAATATCTAATTTTAGTTTTTTGAAGAATCTCCACACCAATTTCCTCAGTGGTTGTACCAGTCTACATTCCCACCAAAAGAAAATCAACATCTTTGTCAACAATGACCTTTACAGAAGAGCTGGCTGGAGTTCAATCAGACAAATGCCCACCATCCCCATACCTGGCCTGAACTGGAAAAATAAGCATAATGAGCTTCTACCTTTGTAAATGTGACTGAAGGTAAGGGTATTCTTACCCTGCCTGTGAAGGAAAGAGCAGAAACACAGGACTGAAAAACTGTTAATGTTCTCAGATTCATTAATTAATTTTAAATTCTGGATTTAGGTGGCATTTCTTTCAGTTGGGTCTTACTAACATAGAACTTCACCTTTAACAGTATTCTTAAATCCTCTTCAGGCTTCCTTAAAGCATTTTATCTTAAGTCCTTTGGAGAAACTCAAGAGCTCTACATCTCTAAACTAACAAAGCACCATAAGGATTTCTATTCCTCATGTATGCAGAATTGGAGAAAACATTCTTTCAGACATTCTAATGATATCCTGCATTGAAGTTAGGTGCAGTTTTTTGTCTCTTCAGTTCAATGTTTCAGTTTTTGCTTAGCTGGTAAGTCTAATTACTGCACTTTCAAAGTGCCTGTTTCTCACAAACATGTTTCCCACTGGTTGAATTTTTAAGAATTTTTCTGATTCTTTACATTTTATTCTGTCATGCTGATTTTTTTAATGTTTATTATATTCTTTCAAATGGCTTTGATTAACATAATTAAAAGCTACAGGTTTAGCTACTATCTTTTTGCTAACCTTATAGTATATTGGCAGATTTCTAAATAAAAATTATTCTTTATTTCATATAATTAATACAGATGTAGTGAATTTAGGTGTAACTTTTAGGCAATTTACATTTATCAGTTGAAAATTCTCCTAATTAAAATGCATTGATGTTTCATTTACTAGAAAACCAAGAAGTTTTTCTCATCAAATTTCATTTATCATTTAAATTTTTCATTTTTATTACATACCACACTCTCCCAACGCAGAGCCAAATAGTTTTTGGTCATATGTGTAACAAATATTTAAAGATAGTTAGATAAGGAAGGTAGTAAAGTCTGTTGCAGTTCTGAGAAAAATATTTAGTAATAACCTATCCTTCAACCTTAATGGAAAGCATTTTTAGACTATAGTTCACTTATGTGTCCACTCAACTAAGCATGATGACAATGGAAATAAATATGATTCATTTTGTTAATCTATTCACTAAAATGATAAACTATTGTCCAAATCTGATCTCCACTGAAAACTGAAAAGATTGTTTTTCACTAATACAACAGAAATCACTAGAACTTGGGCTGGGAATATAGCTCAGCTGCATAAGTCACTGCCAGGTAAATGAAAGGTCCTGAGTTTGATTCCTGGTTAAAAAAGAAAAGAAAAGAAAAGAAAAGAAAAGAAATAGGCAGAACTACTCGGGGGGAGAGTTAGACTTTGTATAAACACTAGTCACAAAGAAAATTTTAATCTTCCTCACAAAATTCAATAAAGTCAAATGGAATCTGCCTATTATGTCAATATTTATAAATCTAGTTAAAATACTTAGGGTTGAGGCATATTGAATTAGTCACGATAATGGAACCAGAGCATTATCCAAGGGTAGGCAATGTGCTCACAAGTCTCTTCTTTGCATCACAAAGGAAGAACCATGCTTGGTGTTACATATTTTCATATACTCCATATGCTCTGCAGGCCTGGTAGTTGTTTGGAATACCTTAATCCAGATACAGACTGATGCAAGTTGAAACTATTCAGGTACCAATATTCCAGATTATCTGCTAAAAGTGCTTGGACTACTGTTATCTGTGATGAATAGTAACGGATTGACCTTTTCATCATTTTATGGAAAGTATATAAATATCTAGTCAGGTCAATAGACTACAGTCCTTAGAACTGAGGGCTACTCCTAATCCAGACCTAAAAGCAATGACTGAACCCTGTCTCTACAATAATTTGGGTCTGCCTCCATGGAACTTATCCTAAAATTATTTTTCTCAAGTATTTAAAAAGCCAGGAACTGGAACTTCACTGTGTTCCAGAACTGACTGTCAGCATACTTTTGTTCCTGCTGGCTAATAAATGTCAAAATACGTGGCAGAACTTGGTCAAAAGCATGCTGTTATTGTAACAAACTACTTTTACAAGAAAAAATTAAATGCTTTTTCATATCCCTCATGTATTTCTTTTTGAAGCTATCCATATGTTTGATGAGACAAAAGAAGAAAACTAATGTAAATGATACAAAATTAAGGTCATCAGTAAAACCACCATAACTATTTGAAGAGAAGAAATTTCTTACAGAGAATTGGTTAATTGTAAGATATTGCAAGACTGCAAAGAAAGGAGAGATTAGAGAAGTAGTAATGATGAAAATGCAGGAAGCTTCTACCCCCAGGTTTTGAGGGAGGAACAAAGAGAAGAGTTTAAGTTTCTGAGTTTCTACATCAATTCCCCAAGCTGAACATGAGTATTGTATGTCACAAACAGACTAATAAAACAAGTATATTTGAACAACAACAAAATGTTATACAAATTTAAAAGCTAGGAAGAGAGGTGAACTCAGATCTCAGAAAGGGGCACATTTCAGAGCAGTAACTCTGACAGTACTCTAGAACAGTAGAAAAGGACCTAAAACTAAACCAATTATCAGTAGACAGAACCACAACCTGAAAGGGTTAGCAAAAGAACGATATGGATCACGAAGTGCATATCCCTTCTCTCTTCTGCTCGCTGGTTTTCCTTTAGTGTTCTATACTGTCCTTAAGTGTTCTATACTCCAATGGGGAGGGAACTGGAAATACAGAAATGCTTGTAGAATTCCAGCCTACCACCACTAAACAGGCTATGGAAGTGTGTGCTTAAGGTTAAAAAAAAAATTTATTAACCAGCACACTGGTTGTGATCATTGCAACACATAGAAATTCAATAACCATTTGGCAATGATAGATTTGGGGGCAGCCAGTTAAACTCATTGTGACTAACTAGGCCTATAAGGATGTCAGTTCAGGATTACTATTTTTTCTGTGAAATATAGAGCTCATACAATATGTACAGAGTTTATAAAATAGAGTTCCTATAATGTTTAAGTAGAATTTAAAGCTGATTTATAAAACTGAATAGCCTTAAATCCACCACTCAATTTAAGAGATATGACATTTAATACATTAGGAGCCCCTTGGTGATTTCATATTCTTCTTTCTTCATTACTCACCTGAATGTAACCACCACTTTGAAATTTGTGTTAATATTTCTGTTGCATTTCTTTATACTCTAACCCATTATATATGTACTATCTTAAAATATAATATTGTATAATACAGAATCCTGAAGTGAATCTACACAAAAGTAGACAACTATTTTTTTGAAGGCAGCTCAGAGATATTTTAGTAGAGAAATGATAATCTTTTCAACAAATGGTACATGAACAATTGGAAATTCCAAGGAAAAAATAAATATTTAATTAGATACATACCTTATCTCACACACACACACACACACACACACACACACACACACACAATCAAGATGGATCACAGACCTAAATGTAATACCTAAAACTACAAAACTATCAGAAGAAAATATAGAAATTTTTTCTATACTTGTGTTAGGCAAAAAATTCTTATATGTCATACCAAAGGAATAATTCATAAAAGAACAAATTGATAAATTCATCAAAATTAAAATTTTTTTGGTCCTGGAAAGACACTGACAAGAGAATGAAAAGACAAGGAATAAGTGCTTTCAAAGTTTATACCTGATAAAGTCTTGATTTCAAAGCAATTAAAGAACCCTTAAAACGCAATAAAAAAAAACACCACTTAAAAAATAGGCTAAAGATTGTAATAGATATTTCACTACCAAAATAAACACATGAAAAGATGCATGTGACTTGAAACCACAATGAAAAAATTATTTTCTGAATGACAAAGCTAAAAGAAGAGTAATCATAACAGGTGATGGCAAACATGGAAAAACTAGAATGCTCATACTCTCTAGGGCACAATCTCTTTAGAAAACAATTGGGTGGTATCTTAAATAGTTAAACATACTCAGCATAGATCTAGCCATTCTATTTGAAGAGAAAAAGAAATACAAGAGGAGATAAAGTATACAGTGGATGCTTACATTAAAAAATTATTGCAGTAAAAGATACATATTATTAATTGCCTTCAAAATAGTCCTTCTTGATTAGAAATCATATATCATGATGAACCCATCAATCTTGTCACTTTCTGAAGCAGTTCTGATGAGCACGTTCATTGTCAGAACTGTGATCATGAATTCATAAAAATATGCATATTTCAAAACTTGACAGATTTTATTCTTAAGTATAAGAAGTCCATTGTAATAACATCTTAATAATGCTGATATTTTTGAAAAAAAAAAAGAATTTACCTACTTTTGAACTTTATAAATGATGTATTTCTCAAAATACACCCCATGATAAAACGATACATGACTGCATAAATGAAATTATATTGAAAAAATTGTATTGTAACTTTATTTTTTCATTCCATATTATTTTTGATATTCACCCTCTACATTAATTGACTATGGCTTATGTGTATAATGTATTGCAATATATCAATTTTCCTGTTCTATATATAATATTCAAGCACCTTTTAATCTTTATATGTGTGCTGGTGCTGTGGTGATGCATGTATACATTGTGAAATGATTATCATAATCAAGATAATTAATATATTCATTCGATCACATAGTTGTCATTCTTCAACAGTAACAAACAGTGTAAGAGTGGTTACCGAGGGATAGGGGTGGGAGGAAAAGGGAGATGTTCATCAATGCATACAAACCCTCAGTTATAAAATCAGTAAGTACAATGGACAACATGGAAACTACACAAACAATAAAGAAATGTATTATTGAATTTAGAAAATAAAGTATATCTCAAGTATTCTCACTGCATACACACACATGCACATACAAATGATCACACACACAGTCACTCTTGACTGAATGTTCTTTTACTTGTAGATAAACACTTGCTATTTGATAAAAGGTGTTACAACTACCAGTGGGTGAACTTTTTCTTAGTAAGATGGGGAAACAAAAACAGGTAAGTTAGAACAAGCTAGAAAAACACTAATCCAATCCCCTTTTAATCTTATGCATTATGCATTTATTGTTACCAATAGAGCAGATATAGTCCATCTGTTGAGGACCCTACTCTGATTACTATAACACCAGGGTCAAAAGAGAATAAAAAGTCATAGGTTTTTGTCACCAAATGAAACTGCTGGTTTCTTGTTATCGGTGCTGAGAATAGGCAACCTCTTCAAATAGCTCCCCTGAAGCTGCCTTGATTTTAGCAGCTGGTATGAGTTCCAAGAGATTTAATGTGCTTTTAGTAGAACACGTGGTACCATTCTGAGAGAATTACACTTGGCAGAACGTTATGACAACTAAAGGGTCATATTAATACTTATGAGGCTATAAACTTGTTGAAAATGCACCTGAATCCTTGGAGGTAAGGAAATGAGGATGTAAGTGAGCCTGGGGCAAGTGTTTAGCTTTGCAGTTTATTTTCTGCTTAACAATAATGGGAGGAGAAGCAAATTCCTATTACTCGTGATTCATGCAGTAATACACTTTTACCTCAGGTGGACAACTTTGGAATGATGAAGTTGTTTGCATTTTTACACCCAGGAGAGAGATTCTCAAGATCTAGACTGTGAATATTTGACAGTGTGAGGCACCAGACCATTTACAAAAACCCATTAAGTGCAACTTGTTCCAATTAATATGAAAGCCTAGCATTTATCCAAAAGTACCTCCTAGGATAGGCAGTACATGGATTGATATTTTAAACATTCTGTTAATTAGGCTAACTAGAGTATAAGGCATTGTAATGCTCAATCATCAATTTTCATGTTTAACGAAGTCTCTCATTTTCCAGTAAAATATTCCTCTAACTTGATTTTTCAAACTCCAAATCATTTTATTACTATTCAATTCCTTTTGTAGAATATGATTTCTGAACAAAGTTATCAGTAGATTTTGGTGGGAAAGCTCTATACAAAAACTGGTACTTTCATCTAGATCTAGAATGTGCCTCAAAATTCTCATGTGCTCATAGGCACAGGTTTTGGAAAGTTATTGGATCATGGAGGTGCTATACTCATCAATGGATTCATCCCAGCCACCATGAGGCAAGCAACTTTCCTCTGCCAGATCTTTCCACCATGCCATTCCTGCCTGGAGATAGCTGACCAAGGACTGTAACTCTGAGCAGTAAATCCCGCTTCTTTTATATTGGGCTCATCTGATACTGTGTCCCAGCAATGAGAAGAGTGACTCAGACAGGTACCTATCTCATCGGATGCAGAACACAACACTGGCTACCTTGAGAAATACAGAGAACTCATACTTGGGCCTTACAATGAATGTTTTTAAAGCATTGGGTAAATTTAGGTAAATTGCTATCTGTGTTGCTTTCCTCATCTGTTAATAGGAGAAGGTGAACTGGATTTTATCTAAAACTATGTGTTCACCTCTTGAATTCTCCAAACACATAATTTTATTCTTCCATCATCAATATTAAGCAAGCTACTTTTTATCATCACATACAATAATTCCACTCAACAACTAACAAATTATCATTTGATTATAAAGTGTTCCTTACTTTTCAAAAAAGTTGAAATTCATAATCTAGTTACAGACATCTTAGTGTGTATCTGAGAGATGGGCATGTATGTATTGTTCAGATAATAAAAAAAGCTGGAACATAGGAGCTTGCCTTTTTATTTTAAAGAGAAAAAATAAAAACAATAAAACAGTTTGAAAACAGTTTAAAAGGAGTTATAATAATGAATACATTGCATATTGTTGTCTTCGTAGTATTGAGTACAAGATCTAAACATGATATCTTGTTCAAACAGTATTAGCACAAACTTTTCTTTTCAATGAACTAAGAGAAACTAGCTGAACAATCTTATGTATAAATATATTTTTTTCTTTTTCCTTTTCTACCTTTCCCCTCTCCCCATCACAGTTTGTCTTGTCTTTTGAACAATTACTTCTTAATTCACAATATTTAGTGTACATTTTGTATTTTATTAACTCATGCAGTTTCTCATGCTAGAAAAACAATACAATGATTACACACATAGGTCTGATTTATTTGACTTGTTAGTATGGTCTCGAGTTGTACACATTTACCTATGAAAGCCTCCAGTTTGCCCTTCTTTATGGCTAAGTAGTACTCCATTATAAAAAATCACCTTTTTTATCCATTCCTTGGTTAGGGGCATTTGGGTTGTTTCCAAGATTTAGCTATTACAGTTCGTGCTGCTATATCCATGGGTGCACATATATCACTGTGGCATGATGCTTTTACTTCTTCTGGGAAGATACCCAGAAGGGGAAGAGCTGGGTCAAATGGGACATCTAACCCTAGTTTTTAAAGAAATCCCTACATTGATTTTCAAGGTGGTTTCACCAGCTTACATTCCACCAACAGTGGAGAAGGGTTCCTTTTTCTCCACAGCTCCTCCAGCATTTGTTATTGGTTGATTTCTGAATGATAGCCTTTCTTTCTAGGATGAGATAAAATCTCAGTGTTGTTTTAATTTGCATCTCTTGAATGACCAATAATGTTGAAAATCTTTTCATATATCTATTTGACATTTATATTTCTTCATCTGAGAAGTGTGTATTCATCTCTGATGCTCATTTTTGGATTTAGACTTTGAATTTCAGAGCTTTGATTTTTTTTTCACTTCTGTATATGCTCTACATATAAGACCTTTGTCTGAAGGAAAGCTGGTTATAATTTTTTTCCACTCTGTGTGTTGTCTTTTCACTCTGTTTGTGGTTTCGTTTGTAGTGCAATGTTTTTTTTTAATAAGACAAGATCCCAGTTGTTGATTCCTTGAAGTAATTCCTGTGCAGTTTGGGTTTTGTTTATGAAGTCTCTGCATACACCAAAATCTTTGAGATTCCTATTTTCTATTCCAGTAAATTTAGTGTTTCTGTTTTAATATTTAGATCTTTGATCCATTTTGACTTTTAGTTTAGTGCATGGTGGCAGATATGGGTCTAGTTTTAGTCTTTTGCATGTGGAAAATCAGTTTTTCCTGCACCATTTATTAAAGAGACTGTTTTTCTCCCAGTGAATATGTTTAGCTCCTTTGCCAAAGAAAAGGTAGCTGAGTAAGTTTGGGGCTGCATCTGCAATTTCTATTCTGTTCAACTGATCCTCAGGCTTGTATTTTTCCAACACCATGCTGATTTTATCCCAATAACTTTGTAGTATAATTTCAGGGATTGTGATGCCACCTGCCTTGCCTTTGTTACTCATAATTGCTTTTGATAATTTAGGTCTTTTCTGGTTTCAAATGATTTTGAGGAACATTTTCTCCAGATTTGTGAGGTATGCTAATGGTATTTTGTTTGGGATTGCATTAAATCTGTATAGCAGTCTTAGGAGTTGTTATGGTTTGTATATATGTGCCCTCCAAGCTTCATGCAGTCATGGATGCAGCTGAATCTAGCATTTGTGATTGTTTCATTGTCTAGTGCTGGGATTGATGGTGTGAGTTCTGCACCTGCCCAGGGGTGGAGCCAACATACAATGTAAGGTCAAGAAGGAGGCAGGTTTTTCCCTTTGGCACAGTTTGCTCTTGCTGCTTGCAGGTGCCATGAATGGCTTCCTCCTTAGCCATACCACCCTGTCTTGGAACCAGCTAAGTATGGACTGAAAGCCCAAAAACAGTAAGAAATAAACTTCTTCTTCCTTCACTTTGGGAGTCACGTATTTTGCCTCAACAATGAGAAAAAAGTAACCAAGACGAGCATAGTCATTTTCACTGTGTTCATTCTTCCTATCCAAGAGCAAGAGATATCTTTCCATTTTCTGATATCTTCTTTGATCTTCTCTATTAGGGTACTATATTTTCACTGTACAGATCTTTTACACCCTTTGTTAGATAGACTCCTAAGTATTTCATTTTTTTAGATGCTATTATGAAGAGTGTGCTTTCCCTAATTTCTCTCTCTGTGAGTTTATTGCTTGAGTACAGGAATGCTATTGATTTTTCAATGGTGACTTTGTATCCTTCTACACTATTGAATTTGAATATTAAATGTATGAGAATTTGGTGGAGTTTTTGGGGTCCTCTATGTACAGTATCATGTCATATGCAAATAATGATTTAACTTACTTTCCTATCTTCATTTTTTTCTCATCTAATTGCTCAGATTAATGTTTCCAGAACTATACTGAACAGGATGCATGATAATGGACATCCTTGTCTTGTTCCTGGTTTGAGAGTGAAAGTTTTCAATGTTTGACCACTTGATATGATGTTAGCTGCTGGTTTGTCATAGATGGCTTTTATAAGATTGAGGTAAAGACCACCTATTCCAATTTTATACACAGTTTTTATCATGAATGGGTGTTGGACTTTGTTAAATGTTTTTTCTACATCTATTGAGATGATTGTGTGATTTTTGTCTTTGGTTTTGTTAATATGGTGTAGTACATTTATTGATTTGAATAGGCTGAAACAGCTCTGCATCCCTGTGATGAATCCTACTTGGTCATGATGTAAAATCTTGATAATTTACTGCATTGTGTTTGCAGTATTTTATTAAGGATTTTTGCTTCTATGTTCACTAGGAAGACTGGCCTATAGTTTTCTTTTTTCTTGAATTTTTGTCTGGTTTTAAAATCAGTGTAATACTTGCTTCCAGGATGATTTTGGAAGTACTGCTTTCCTTTCAATTTCTCTAAAGAGTATTAGTATTAGTGGCATTAATTCTTCTCTAAATTTCTCATAGAATTCAATTGTGAATCCAAGAGGGGCAAGTGTTTTGTTGATAAATTTTAATTACATTTTCAATTTAATCAGCTGATATTGGGTTATTCAGAATTCTTGTATCTTGATTTAGTTTTGGCAATTTAACTGTGATTAGGAATCTGCCCATTTCTTCAGTGTTTTCCATCTTTTTGGAGCAGAGATTCTCAAAATAGGTATTGATGATCTTCTGGATTTCTGTAGGATCCATTGAGATTTCTCCCCTTTTATTGCTAATTGCTTGAAATTTTTTTTCTTTTCTCTTTTTGATGAGGTTGGCTCATGGTTTATCAATTTTATTTATTCTTTCAAAGAACCAACTTCTTGATTCATTGATTCTTTGTATTGTTTTCTTATTCTAGTGCATTAATTTCTGCTCTTTATTATTTTCTCCTTTGTATGAGCTTTGGGTTTGATTTGTTCTTCTTTTTCTAGATGTTTGAGGCTCAACATGAGGTTATTTGAGCTTGTTCTGTTTTCCTGATGTGTGAGTTCATCACTATAAATTTCCCTCAGAGTACTGTTTTGTGTTACATAAGTTTCAGGATGTTGTACTGACACTATCACTTAATTGTATATACTTTGTTTATTGCATGTCTTTAATTTCCTCTCTGACCCTTTGGTTGTTCAGAAGGGTGTCATTTAATTTCCATATGTAAATGTAGTTTTTCATGACTTCCTTTGTCACTCATTTCCAGTTTTATTGTGCCATAGTCAGATAGTATGCACGGGATGATTTCAATTCCTCTACATTTACTTACACATGTTTTGTCAGCTAATATATGGTCTATTTTGAGAATATCCCATGTGCAGCTAAGAAGACTGTGTATTCTGATGTTTTGGGATGGAACATTCTAGACATCTACCAAATCCATTTGTTCACAGACTTGGTTTAATTCTAATGTATCTTTGTTGATTTTTTTTTTCCAGTTGATCTATCTATTTGTGAGAGTGGGGGTATTAAGGTCCCCTACCACAATTGTGTTAGTATTTGGTTTTTCATGTCTGTTAATAGTTGTTTTATGTAATTTCGTGAGCCTGAGTTTGGTGCATAAATATTTATGATCGTTATCTTTTCTTGGAGTTTTCCCTTAACAAGTATGTAGTGACCTTCTTTGACTATTTTGATAAGTTTTGGCTTCAAGTTTGTAACCTGCAAATAGAATAGCTACCCCTGCTTTTTTCTGGGTTCCTGTGGCCTGAAGTATTGTTTTCTATTTTTTGACTTTTCATCTATGAATTTTTCTGGCAAATATTTTTCTTGAATGCCACATATTTTTGCATCTTGATTCTTGATCTATTCTGTGAGTCTGTTTCTTTAGATCAGTAAATTCTGACCATTTATGTTGATGGTTATAACTGATATGTATTGACTTTTTTATATTGTTTTCCTGTCATTTGCTTCCCCTGCCTAGTGGCTTTTTTCTATTGGCATTCATGTGTTTGTGGTCTTCATTACCTCTAATATGTCCTTAAGAGCATTTGACAGAGCTGGTTTGGTGATCATGAATTTCTTCAGTTGTTGCTTGTCATGAAAGTATATTATTTCTCCATCAGTTTTGAAATATAGTTTTGGAGGATATAACAGCCTATGTTGAAGATTGATTTCTTTTACAGCTTGAAATACCTCACTCCATGCTCTCCTTGATTTGAGGATTTGTGTTGAGAAGTCTACTATGATTCTGAAACATAGGCCATATGTTTTTTTTTCTCTAGCTGCTTTTAGTATTATGTTCTCGTGCTGAATTTCTGGAATCTTGATTATTATATGCCTCAGTGTAGATTTATTTTGGTCATGGCTATTTGGAGTTCTACATGCTTCATTTATTTGTAAGTCAAATTCTTCTTCCATGTTTGGGAAGTTTTCTGCCATATTTCATTGAAGTGGGTTTTAATGGCTTCTGTTCTGTCTCCAGCTTTCTCACTGATTCTGATATTATGTTATTCTTCTTTGCTTTATCCTGAAGCTGTTCAATTGATTTATTGTGGTCTCTTGTGATTTTTAAGATATTTTTCTTTGCCTGGTCACTTTTCACTTTACTGTCTTCTAGATCTGATAGTCTACCCTTGCCTTCATTCAATCTGTTGCATATATTTTCAATGGAATCTAATCTCTCACATTTCTTTTTGGATGTTTCATTGATTCTATTTCTTGACTATGTTTGGCATTCATGGTTTCCATCATTTCCCTGAGCTCCTGTATTTTTTTATCTGTGTCTGCTTTAATGTCTTTTATTTTGATAGTCATTTCTTTTTGTACCTTAGAGATTATTTTTTCTATGGCCTTTTCCTTTTGTTTTTTCACTTCTGCTGTGTTGTTTCTCAGAGTTCCATTTTTGGCTTCCAATTTTCTCTCTTTGTGCCCCTGTACTTTTCCTGGGTGGGCTGGGTGTTTGGGATTGCATTTTGCTTCTTCATTTTGTCATTTTCTACTTTATTTTGTTTTCTGTGTTGATGTTTGTAGATTTATGTTAGATAGCCTTATCACTGGTGTCAAGGCTTTCCTAGGAGGTGTCTGTTTCTTGGATGTCTTCTAGATGTAGGTGGTTCTTGCTCTTTATGTCTATCTCAAAAACCTATCTTCCCAATATAGTAATACTGAGGAGTTGTCATCTATTTGACTTAAGGCTCATTTCTTTGGTACTGGACTATGGCCCCTTATAATTGCAGGGTTGTCATACATGAAGGAAAAACTGGTTATAGCATGCCGGTTAAAGTAGTTCAGTTGACACCCACAATAGACTCAAGTATAGTCTGGCTACTGAAAAACTATGATAACTATTAGCCTGATATCTATAACCACAGAAGGAAGATCTACAGAAGCAGAAAGAGAAGAGACAATGTTAATTCACATGAAAGTATCATAAAGTCAAGTGACGCAGTTGATGAAAGAGAGGAAGAGGACAAATAGAATAAATCAAAAAGGTTACAGATTCCTGTTGGCATGTATTGTTAATGCTGTGTGGGTATATTTCCACACCTCCTGTTCCAACTGTCCATCATGTACTCCTTAGTCAGAGTCCTACTGTGTCCCTAGTGCTCCCACAGGTCTCTGGGCTCTGAGTTCTCCCAGTAGAGGGAAAGGGGGTGGATCTCCGACTCCTCTCACCAGCTGCACTATCTGTGACAATGGAAGAAGGCAGGAGTGCAAACTCACACTCCTCTCCTTGGCCACACTATCCTGGTGCAATGGAGGAATGAGTTTGCTTTTAAAGTGAGCAGATTAGTCTTAAATCATATCTTCCATACTCATGTATATATATTATGTTGAGATAATGGGGTAGAAAAGAAGTGTAAGGCAGGATCCAGTGAAGAGCTCTACAGAAATAGAAAGCAGGGAGCAAGATTGTCTGGGACGGCAGCCTAGACATGTTTCAGGATGTATCTGGAAGACTGACCACAGGGAGAAATAACACAGGGCAGCTTTAATGGGTAAACTTTTGCTCTGGAACAAATTCATTCATATTCATTCATATCCTGAGCATACACCTATGACATTCAAAGGCTGTTTACTGTAATTTGTGTACCTACTGGCCTAATAGCTTTATCATTCATAAGGGCACACTGAGACATGCATAAGATAAGCTCAAAATGACTAAAAATCAATGTTCCTATGTTCTTAAAAGCAGCAATAATGGATAGGTAGTTAGTGAATAAAAACTAAGTGAAGAAGAGTACACGGTGATGGATAATTCAGAGTTGCATATTGTACTTCTTCCAGAGTTTCCTGGAGAGTTTGAATTTTAGCTCTCCACAGTAGGAACTGGAATATGCACATTTTATATTGACTTGTTTTTCCTGTTTATGATACTTCTCTACTTGTCAACTATCTTAACAAATAAAAGACGTGTATTTGATTTTGGTTTAAAGGCAACTTCTAGAGAATCATAAACCAAGATAACCTGAGTTTGGCTCAAGTTTGATATCCCAGTCAAAAATCTTAAATAATATAGAACACTTCACAGAATCTCCATGGTCATCCATCTTCCACAGCAACCTACTGAAAAGCATTTTCATAATTGAAATTATCTGTTTATTCCTCCAGGGCTCTGCAACCTTTAAAACAATTTCAGTCCATGGAACTTTCCTTAATAAAAAGAAGAGCCTCAATAAATGTTTGCTGAATAGAAGAAAAAGGCGGGGGGGGGGGAGAAGAGGAAATAGAAGAAGAGGAAGAGGAATGAGGGGGTAGACTGTAGGAAAGAGGGAAGGAAGGAAAGAAGTTTGTGAGAGGAAAGATTTCAACATTCTATTCTCAGCACTCAGCATAGTGCTTAACCAATAAAAAGACGGTCAATACATAGCAGCTGTTGGTCAAATTATAAATGAATGAGTTTAATATTATGCTCAGAAGTCAGATTTGAAGATGTAAGACTGAACTATTTGAAGAATTACATAATCGGTAAAGAGAATATTGGTATTAAATATAGTAGTTGTATAAAAAGAGGAATGCAGTTGAAACATTTGAGTGGAAGAAATATGAAATAGAAAGGAAGAGAAAAGGGACTTAAAGGAAAAAAAATTGAAAAAAATGGAAATAGAGCTTTTGTAAATGTGAAGGGAAGAAGAGATGGAGGGAGAGGAAGGGAAGG
>RJWT010013043.1:0-22018 GCA_004365215.1 Cuniculus paca | reverse complement strand
AAAAATATCAGGCCCTCGAAATTCAAAGACCCAATCCAGAAATGGGCATCTGAGATGAAAACACACTTCTCAGCTGAACAAATACTAATGGCAAATAAATACATGAAAAAATGTTCAGGATCATTGGTCATTAAAGAAATGCAAATTAAAACAGCTCTGAGATTTCATCTCACTCCAGAAAGCATGGCCAGGATCAAGAAAACCACCAACGATAAATGCTGGAGAGGCTGTGGGGAAAAAGGAACCCTTCTCCACTGTTGGTGGGAGTGCAGACTGGTGCAACCACTGTGGAGGTCAGTCTGGAGGTTTCTCAGAAAGCTAGGACTGGAAGTCCCATTTGACGCTGCTATTCCAGTTTTGGGCGTATTCCCAGAAGAAATGAAATCATCTTACCACAGTGATATATGTGCACCCATGTTTATAGCAGCATAATTTGTAATAGCCAAATCTTGGAAACAACCGAAATGTCCATCGATTGAGGAATGGCTAAAAAAGATGTGGTACTTTTATACAGTGGAGTACTATTCAGCTATGAAAAATGATCACACTAAGGCTTTTGTAGGTAAATGGATGAGACTTGAGACCATACTCATAAGTGAAATAAACCAAGCACACATGTGTAAACACTGCATTGTCTCCCTAGTGTAAGAAACTGAAAGACTCAATAAGATACAAAATTCCTGATTGTTATGGTTTGTACATTGTGTCAACTTGAGAAGTCTAGATGCTTAATTAAGAAACTCAGCAGCTCTACATCCTGGGGTGTAGAGAACAGGCAGTTACCATTCTAGGAAATTGTTCACTGTGTCAATTTGAGAAGGTCAGAAGTTTAAGTGATTCAGCATGGGGCCAGGGTCCCTAGTTTGCAACATCCTCATCCTGTGCAAGAGGAGGGCAGGCTGATGGTGTGAGTGCTACATCCACCCCAGGGGAGTAACCTGCATACAATAAAAGACAAAGGAGGAGGGACTGGGGGCTGCTTCTTCGGAGGAGCTCTAGTCTTCGCCTTCAGCTTGGACATCGTCTCCTGGCTTCTGGCACAGACTGTTCAGCTTCTGCCTGGGACTCTTCAGCGTTCGTCGTAGACTCTCCAGGCTGCATCATAGACTCTTCAGCCTTCATCGTACTCTTCAGTATTCTGTCATAGACCCATCGGCCTTCTGACACGGACTTGCACAGGACACTGTAGTAAGCTCCAGCCCTCGGGCTGGACCCCCTTTAACCTCCAGCATGCAGACACCCTGTGCATGCTCCCTCCTTCAACTTTGTGGCTGACCATTGTAAGCCAATCTCGTAATTTCTAATACAGTTGTCTACCTTGTGTCATATCTGTTTGTCTAGTAAACCCTGACTGATGCACCTATAAATATGGAGAAATGGTTCTGAAATCCAATGATGCTTTTATTCTTTGATTTGATTGGTTTAAGTCCCTTTCCTACTATTTGAAGGCAATATGTGAGAAGAGAGGAAAAGGTCTTTTGAAAAATGAGACACTATGGTAGCCATTGCTGGTTTCTTGTTGTCCAACTTGAAGGCATGTAATGCTCTTTTGTTTTATCTGGTTTTATATTACTTTGTTTTGTTTGAGTTTATAGTCTGTAAATGTATGAACAACCATTTTGAAGAAATCAAGAGACACTAGGGTAACCATTGTTAATCTCTTGTTGTTATGTTTTGAAAACCTGTATAGCTTGCAGTGTTCTGTTTTGAAATGCTATATTATGTTTGACCCTATTATGTTTTCTTTTGCTTTGTTTTGTTCTGTTTTGTTTTGTTTTGTTTTGTTCTATTCTCTTTAAAATAAAAAAAATTTATGATTTAAAAAAATAAATAAATAATAAATTGGAGTATGAGGAGGATGAGGGACAGGGCACACATTCCTTAATCCAATGTGTTTTGATCATATTTGGATCATGGCTCTATGGACTTTTACTCTCTAACCTTGCACTCTAAAAGGTTTTGGTCTTGTGACCCCCAAAATATCCCTTCTGTCTGCATATCCATCTCATACATATTTCTGGTGAATACGCACACAATATTGTGATGGGAATATATGTTTGATATTATTTTACCAAGTGAAAACTGGATAGATAGATGATAGATAAATAGATCTAGATCATAAAATATTTCTTCCATAAAATTGATATTTTTTTAAAAAGTCAAATAATGTCACATAAAAATGTACCAGAAGACAGCAACCTGTTATGTATTATATTGGAAAGAACAAAATATGTGCTTTGTAGGGTCTGATGATATCTATATTTCCAGGGTTTGATGAAGAAAGAAATATTCAAAAGAAAAAATAAGTTCAAAACATCTTTGAATGAGAGAAAAATTTCATGGTTAAGTTAGAATCATGTGATCTCAAAAAATACATGATTTCCAAAGAAATTGGTTTTTTATTGATAAATTGTTAAATAAATCTTATCAAAAGCTTTAATGGAGCTAGCGCCAATTCAGAGGTTTTATGAATTATGCAGTCTTTAATATAATTAAAGGCTCATCAATTGCTTTAATCGACAGAAATTGTAAAGCATTGTCATGTTTTTAGTGGGAACATGTATTGTTCAAACTGAAGACCCAGGAGAACTTTGGTGCAGGTAAAATTTGCAGGATGTGTAATGGATGCTTTGCTGTTACTTAAAGGGGGTGTCAGGTATTTTGTTCTAGTCAAGATTTCAACTGGTAAGAAATCTGTCCACATTTTAGAAGAAATTAGTTGTACTTTACTGATTAAAATATTAATGTCATCTAAAAACATCCTTTCAGAGTTACCAAGAACACTGTTTGACTGGGCACCATGTGATCCAGTTAAGGTAACCCATAAAGTTATTCATCACAGAAGGAAGAAAGGCAAAGGTGCACATCTACTGATTGTAGAGTATTTCCAGAGACTTTATAAACACATGTCCTTTAATTTCATTAGCCAATGACTGATGATCATCCTGTTTAATTTCCTTAACCAGAGCTCAGCCACACGCCCATACAAAACTGCATGGTATGAAAATTGAGTACAGCATTTTAGATGGACTTACTGCCTCTAAAATAAAAAATCTAATGAGCAAAAAGGAAGAATAGACACTGGGTGGGCAGTTAGCTGAGTCTGACCCACTGAATTATTTACAGAGTGGCATTAGTCTATGTAGCATGTGTTGGCATATTATGTGTCTTGGTTACTTTTCTCTTGTTGCCTAGACAAAACACCCGACATCCGAAATGAAGGAAGGAAGGATTTATTTAGCTCACTGTTTGTGGTGGTTTTGTCCATATTCAGCTGACTGAGGCAGGGTGGAATGGCACTGGGGCAACACTTCAAGGCAGCAGCCAACAAAAGTCAGAGAAAAAGGGATAAGAACAAGCCTCTTCTTCCTTATATTGTAAGCAGCCTATCTGCCCTCCTGGCCAGGGCGGATGTATTACTCATACCACCTCTGTGCCCTCCTCTTGCCAGGCTGAAGATACTTACAAAATAAGGATTCTGGTTCCCTGCTGAGTCTTTCAGTTAAACTTCTAAACTTCTCAAGTTGACACAGTGTATCAACCATAACATTATATAAATCGTGTATCAGAAAATAAATATTCCCCTAATTTTTTCAAATAGTGACCTAAAGAGTCGCAATTTAAGAAAATTGCATTGGAATTTTAACGTTACAAAGAGGAAAGGTCAGTGGGATGCAAAGGTTACTAGCCAACCACACTTTTATTTCCATATAAATTCACTTCATTTCAAGATAACCAACACCTACTATTCAGGACAAGGGAATCTTGAAAGGGTAATTGCAATATTGTAATTAGTATGTTTGACAAATATATGACTTGTTCAGTTAAGTAAATTTTCACTTGTCTTTTTTTCACATAACCTAGAAAGTGTTGTACAATTTCTCATTCATATATATGTTATATATAAGATATATAAATCCTTATTTTAAAAATTAAGGATGTAGCATATAAAATTAGATATATGACATATTAATTAAAGATTAGCTATTATGAATGACTGCCTAGTAGGCGAGTTGTATTTTCCATTGTTCGTATAAACTACTCTGGACTACAACATGCAGAATAATTATTTTTAAGTATCTTAAATTCAGTCATAACTATTACCTTTTATTTTTATTTTGTATTAATAGACCCAAAATGTAGTTTCTTGCTGAAATGTCCCTGAATAATAATCAATATTTATTATGTGATACAGGACAAATGAGTTAAGGAAGTATGAGAGTGGATGTATGTACTGAAATCACAGAATGGAATTTATGTAGTGTCTGAATTTTGAATAAATATTAATATGGGGACGTTTGAGACTTACACACAGGATGTGTAATTCAGAAACTACTAGCACATAGGTGTTTTTCACCTCCTCATTAGCAAAGGTCATATGAATGTAAAACTTTCTGGGGAGTAATATCTTTCCGTGACTGATAGAATTTTCTAATGGATAGAAAGAAAGAGCAGTACTTCTGATAACATTGGCAATATCACAAATATATTGACCTAGCTAAAATTTTATTCAAATTATGGTTGAAAGGAATTTTAGTGCATTTCAGCTATAAAGATAGGCACAGCAAACAATAGAAATTACTCTGACCTACTCTTCCCTAGTCCAAGAAGGCCCCTGACCTGGCTCCTACCACTGTCAAGAGAAAAGTGTACGTAATTCCCAAACCTTTAGTGTTGTAATATCCTTATATGCACATGTCATTTTTTTGTTCATTTTTCAGGAGTAGAATTAAATGAGTAAATAAGTAATCTTTTCTGGCAATGAAACTAAGAGATTTTCATATGTGCATATGTAAACATTAACATAGTTCATCATTCATTTTCTAGCTACTTTGCATTTATTAAATGAAGTAATATAGTTTATTTAGCTTTCAATAACAGTTGTAGTGCAAGCTATAAGTATTTATTTTATATATGAATTCATGAATACAACAATATTGTCATGTTTTTAAAACTACAACCAAATGTTATTTTTTCTTTAAATAGGTATATTTGACTTAGTTATGCTTTCAATATTATATATTTGAGGTTTATTTATATTGACATATACAGTTGAATAGTATTCATTTTATGCAAACTATAATTTGTTTAGTAGTCATTTAGATTAGTTCTAGTATTTTACTATAAAATCATGTTGAAAATTCTAGTGCTATTGTGATTTCTTAAATATTTAGGTTAAATTTATATACTTAGGTATAACAATTTATATTGTGATACACACTTAGAATTGTATAACAAGACAATAATGTATCTTTCACTTAATATATATTGATAAATTATTTCCTAGTTTGGTTAATTCCTAATTTGAAGTTCTATCAGCTCTGTAGGGATTTTTATTTTTGCTTGTGCCAAGAAATAGTGTTGTTAGATGTTATTTTTTTCAGTTTTAAGAACTAAAAAGGATATTCAATGTAGTTTTAATTAGCCAAAATTGACATTTTTTTCATATTTAATTAGTTATTTGGTTTTTCACTCCTATGAATTATGCGTTGCATTTTTTTCTATGTGTTCTACTCAAGTGTTTGGTTTTTTATTCTTGAACAGTATAACATACTCTATGAGTATCAAATGTCACAATTTTGTACATTTTATTTCTTCTCTCAGTTCTTGGAGTTCATTTTTTTTCTTTCTTGCTTGCTTGCTTGCTTTCTTTCTGTATTGGGAATCCAACTCAGGATCTCATGCTTTCCAGGTAGGCACTGTGCTGCTGAGCTATATCCCTAGCCCTTATTTTTCATTTCTTATAGTGTTTTTGTTCTTAAACAGAGATTGAATAATAGTTTAATTGAAATAATAAATTTCCTGAAGAGTTTGTGGTTCTTGAACCTTATTTAGGAAATAATTCCATTCCTAAAGGTCATTAAATTCTCTCTCATATAGTCTTTAAGCATCTGATAGTTTTAATTTTCACATTGATGCCATTTATGTGCTCATAGATTAAATTTTTACTCAAGTATGGATATGTTTCTGGCATCTATTATCTTCTGCTAATTTCTTTTGAAGTCTCTGTACCATTGGTTCAGATCTAGATTACTGGAGTAGTACTTCTATTAGTAGTGTCTTATAGTAAGCTGGAATATCAAGTAGGTGACCATCTCACACATGCAGAGATGAAATAGGCAATTCTTTAAAATATTCCTGCTTATTTTCACAGTTTTCTCTTCTACAGAATATTGTAGTCAAATTTTTCAAGTTCCCTTAAAACCATGTTGAAAACTATGAATTGCATAGAATAATAAAATTAATCTGGGTAGGTATTGAGTTGTTAAATTCACAAATAAGTAAAATATGCATACAATGTATGTTTATAATCATATATGTATTTGTGAATAGCCATTAATTTTCTAAAATCTATTCTGACTTCTCAGTTCCTGTGTAGTATTTTAAGTGCTTTTGTTATAAGTATTTTATTACCTTTAAATTTTTGCTTTTATATAGTTAATATAATTGATACTTTTATTGATTTTCTATCCAGTTGCCTTGCTATTTTCTTGCTAATTCCAATGAAATGGCTGTGGATTCTTAAGGGGATTGGGAAGAACACTAACTTCAAATTAATATTTTGTTTCAGTATTAGTCTTTTTTTTTTTTTTTTTCCGGCACTGGGGATTGAACTCACAGCCTTGTGCTTGCCAGGCAGGTGCTTACGCCACTGAGCTAGATCCCCAGCTCAGTCTTAATATTATACCTTTTTATATGTTACTACATATCTAGCACTTCCAGTTTGATTTGAAATAAGAACAGCAGTAGTTCTTTTCTAGAAGTAAAATATTAGTGAAAGTTTGTGCTAGTCTTTAGAATTGGGAATGCTAACTAATTTGATCACTTTACATTGGTTACTTTGTTGCCATAGTAGCTCAACAAATTTGTTGGCTAATGGTGAAGCCAAGATTAATGAAAAGCTACTTAATAGTGCTATGTGCCAAACATGTACTGTGAGTTCATTTTAAGATCTTTATAAAACCGAATAATTGGTAACAGGCATTGATTAAAAACATCTGACCTTGGGACTGGAACTCAGAGTTACTTCCTAATGAATCATTCCTATCTCAGATTAACTGTACAGTTGAGTGATTAGGACTGATGATTTAAGGGTATATATAATTCTCTGGATGGAGTGGAATATTTGGACTATGTACTATATCTCTCCTTCTTCAGTGGAGACAGTCAACATCAGAAAACCCAGACTTTAACTATGATTAAGTTGGACTTTCAAAAATAAGTGAAGATTCACTACAAACACTTTAAACGGCAAAGACAATCACCTTTGCAAAAATGGAAAAACTACTCCAAAGATTTGAATTTTATATCACTGCAAATGATAGACTTCAAATATTAAAAAAAAAAGACAGAAATTTTAAAACAGGAAGATCTTCAGGTTTGAACCCTTATTGGAAATCACCTGTTAGGAGGACAGGAGATCACACATGGAGCTGTGTCCAAATAGCTACTGCAGATGTCACAAACATGTTTAATAATAAAGTTAAAGGCAGTTAGTATTCAAAAGAAGATGAATTCCCCATAGGTAGCACAAAGAAAAAGAAATGAATGTAGCTAAGCCCAGAAGAATTTTCAGGTGCCTGATACTGGAAGAAAAATGAGAAAGAAAAGGAGAGTCAGTTGACAGCATTTCAGTAAATGAACTGGTGGTACCTTGTCACTGATTGGAAGGAAGACATTTCAATCTTCATTTGGGAAACTACCTCATCTAAACAGATTCCATGTGTCCTACTTTGGATGGATATAAATCCATTATTTCAAGGAGTTTAGGCCAGACTCTTACACTAGCAAAATTTGCTGAATATTTTCATCTGTTAAAATGGTAAAAGGAAAAAGTGTATATACCTGGGCTATGGTCTCTGTGTCTGATTCACAGAGGAGACAGAAGGTCAAATACTGTGATTAAAATTGAATGAGCCACTGAGTTTAAAGAAATCTTTTGACAGATTCTTTGGTACCCAGTGGATGAACTTGCTTGATAACAGGAGATCAGTATGAGAGAGACAGAACTAAAACATGAGAGGTAAACTGAAAGTATGGTAAAAAAAATATTTTGGTTTATTGACCCAGATTAGAAGGCAGGGGGAAAAAAAATCACACTGTAGAGTTCTATCGACTAGAGCAGCGTGCATAATCACATTGAATGGATATCATTAAAATGCTCAAAGGACAGGTGCATCTCTACTCAGTTTTAATTGGCCACTTAAGTGGGAATCTTAAGCACTGCACAAACCCTTTCAAATAATACATGTTAAGCATTAGAAAATTACTGGGGATCAACAAAAAACTTTCAGCTTTGTTGAAAAAGTCAAACTTTGTTAAGTGAAAAAGTGCTTATGTCTGTGTGGGGATTTAGCTTAGTGGCATAAGCACCAGCCTGGCAAGCACAAGGTCATGAGTTCCATCTCCGACACCAAAAAAAAAAAAAAAGTGCTCATATCCACCGATTTGCTGTTGAAAGTTAGTGTAGTCTAAACACTAAGTGCTCACTCCAGTGACTCTGATGAAATACTAGATGACCTATCAAAGAAAATACGGTTTTCATTACTCAAGAAATACAGTGGCTCAAAGGAATTTCTGTGCTGTGAGAAACTTGATTTTTTTCCTTGTTGTGGTAAGGTAAATATGTAAAAAGACAATCCCAGTTCATTTTTCATGGACAAGACTACAAAACAGATTTGTCATCTTTAAATGTCTAAATTCTTTAGTGTAATGAAAACACCTGGTTAGTTATGATTCGCCTTCAAAACATCTTAATTGATTATAGCTCATATCATATTGAAAAGTAAAGGATATGTGAAAATTGTTATAACACATTTCTAGGTGGGATTGATTTATTCGGTTAGAGAAAATAAAGGGTCAGTTAAAATTCTTCCATATAATTTGGACTGGGCAAACAGAGGTAAACTACTAGTTTTGCTAAATTCTATCCCTAAAAACAACCACATTGGTTTTATGAAACATTTGCATTTTGAAGACCATGTATATCTCACTTGAATTTTTTTGTTAGCTACTATCAACTGACCAGAAATAAATGTGAATTTAAAATTGGAAATAAAAGTTACTGGAGAAGAGTGTAGTTTAAATAGTAATAGTAACAAGATATAATTTCTTTGGGGCCCCACAATGTGAAATATATTTGGCTTACATATGTGTCATCTTTGATGAAAGATCTGCTTGCATCTTCAGCCTATTCACTAATTGGTAGAAAATAGTTCTTATTTTTCTTCTACTAAGTTGTAGAATTTTTTTAATATATTTTTCTTCTTATTTATATAATTTGTTTTTAATTAAATATATTATATGCAAAATTTTTACCCAGTAATATTTCTATTTTCAAACTCTTACTACTACTTTTCTAAAGATCAGGATTTTTTTTTTATTTTAGTAAAGTCTAATTTAAGTAACAATTTTTATGGTTTATGATTTTTTCCTAATATAAAAATATTTACCAGCAAACTCATATTGGCATGTCAAAATATGATTGACTTACCTATATTAAGTTGTATCTGTGACCTTGATTACTTATAGAAATTTTTACTAGATTGTTTGGGATTTTTTTTTTTTGCACTGGTAATCAAACTCAGGACCTTGTGCTTGCCAGGCAGGCACTGTGCCACTGAGCTACATCCCCTGCCTTAACTGTTTGGGATTTACATAGACAAGCATACCAAAGATGTATTTTTACTTGCCAATCTGAAATGCTTGTCAATCTTTTTCTTGCCTGATTCCATTTTTTGAAGTCTTCCTTTATTGCACAGAATACAAAGGGGAAGAGAGGATATATGCAATTTTTTCCAGTCATAAGTAGAAATCATTCAGTTTTCCATCAATACTTCAATCTTATTCATAGAATTTTTTGTATGCATAAATTATTAGTTTAGTAATTTTCTGCCTAATTTTTTCTCTCAATTAATGAGAGAGGAATTTTGAAAGCTATCCATAGTGGTAGATTTGTTTATTTCTCCTTTCAAATCTATCAATTTATGCCTTTTTTATTGTAAAGCTCTATTTAGAGAGCATTCCCTTTTTGGATTATTATGTGTTTCTGAAGAGTTAGTTATTTTATCATTATTTGATATTCTTATTCTTGGGGATATTCTTTGGGGAAGAGTATTTTTTCTGAAAATAACATAGCTATTACTGCACACTTGTATATGTGTGTTCACAAGTGTGCTTGCATAATGTGTTTTTCTTATCATTTTCTTTTTAACTTATGTCTTCAGAGTTGCCATCTTGTTGGATTTCTTGTGTGTGTTATATAGTTAGTTTAATAATGTACACTCTTTCTGGTAATTTTCTATTTGTTCCATTTGTACTTTATATGTACGTATGTATACATATATATTTTCTTTCTCCAACTTAGTCAACCAAACATTAATGTAGTTGCTTGCTGTCCAGGAAGTTTATAGATATAGGTACAATTAAAGTCCCAAACCAAATCACTTGAACCTTTAGAAAGGATTGGATTCTTACTATTGAAAAAGACACAAATGTTAAGATTGATCAGAAACAAAAAAAGAGTCCCTGATTCTGATTTTGAAAGGAGAAAAATACATGTGTCAAAAATGTGAATGAGCAGGAGGACTGTCATTCAGGCAGGAATAAAGCAGACTTTAATTCTACAATCACAAAGACCTGAATTCTGAGGTTGATTTGAATATTTGACCTAGAAGGAAACCTCAAGATTCAGCTATGAATACAGCCTGACAGACATCTTGATTTTATCTATGTGAACGGAGAACTCACCTGTGTTCTGTTCAAACTGCAGTTGTGTAACTGTGTTGTGTAAACCAGTGTTGCTTTTGGTTACTGAATCTGTGAATTTTGTTATACAGAAATTGAAAACAGATTACACTAATTATAAAAGTATACTAAAGATTACTCCTCATCCTTCATGCTATTTTTATCATGTTTTGAATTTACATATGAATAAAAGGAATGCATTGTTAGTATTTTTGTTATATTATTTATAGAGCAATTAAAATAAGAAATGAATTTTACATTGCCTTCATTTTCTAGATTTCCATTGTAATTTATTTTTTTGTGATGCTGTAACATTTTTTCATTCTTTGTTAAGAAATGGTTTACTTAAAAACCTTTTAAACATAGGCCAGGCCTGGTGGCACACGCCTGTAATCCCAGCACTCAGGAGGCTGAGACAGGAGGATTGTTGCAAGTTTGAGACCAGCCTGGGCTACAAAGTGAGCTCAAGGTCAGCCTGAATGGCATAGTGAGACCCTGTCTCAAAAAGACAGGTGCTGGGGATTTAGCTCAGTGGCCTAAGCATCTGCCTGGCAAGTGCAAGGTCCTGAGTTCAATCCTTGGTGCCACAAACAAAACAAAACAAAAAAAACCCTACACATATTTAATGTGAAAAACTTAGTGATTTGGGACATATGTATACATTCATGTTACCACCAACATAATTAAGGTTCTAGATAAACACATTCATCACTTTAAATGTTTCCTTGTGCTTCTGACCAATATCTTATCCCATCTACTACAAGACTGCCCCTTGACTTTTCTTACGCAGTAAGTCCATATGTTTCCGATTAACCCAGTGACAGCGTTTGGGGCAGGGGCTGAGTTGCCTGTGGTGATTTTATCAGTGTGTACTCACAGCATGGTTTTGGGTCTTGTGCTGTCCCTTAGGGGGAATCTGCTGCTGTTTTCTTACTCCTACTTGCTAAACTGGTACTGATCGATTGGAGGGAAGAGGTATTCTCTGCTATCTTGAGTAATCCTCAGTCTTGCACACTGTGTCCTGCCTCTCACCCAAGTGGCCTTGACTGGTACATGTGCCTCCGCACACCTCCTAGGTAGCGATGAACCTAGCGCATAGTCTTCTTCTTCCTGTTTCCTTCCCACAGCTGCAATGAGTTTACACCAAACACCCAAGGTGAAAGGTTTCTGCTGCTACTTCTGCTAAACAATAAGGCTTTTCTCCATAGAGAAGATAAAGCAGAAGAATCCAAGTGGGGTGTCAGCAGCGTCTGTCATTCTCTTCTGTGAGAAGTGTCACGAGGGAACATGCACAGCTTTATGTCTTCCATGAATTTCTGGGAAGGTTCTCGAAGGGAAATTTGTAAGGAGATGTAAATCTGCTTGTGTCTGTAAGCCCCAGTGACCTCATATTCTCAGCCCATAGCTGGCTTCATCAATCTGTCGAATAAATAAAGTGAATAATTTTTCTTAGCTTCATACCTGGCAGCATCCATTTTAGGTAAAAAATAAGTTTAGATCCTGTTTGTTACAATAGTAGTGCTGCCAGATAAACACAATCACCCGAATGTATATATTTATGGCAGTTTCTTTAGAACATTTTTATACTAGGAATTCATTTGTTATCTGAAATTCAAATTTAATTAAATATCTTATATTTTTAGTTGAATATGGCAAGCCTAACTAGAAACATCCTGATTTTCCAGATTTAGGATATGTTGCTGTCCTCTATACTTAGCTTTCTGATGCAATTAAGAAAAGTTGTTAATTTGTGAATTGTTCAACTTTTATCCTCTTGTAAATTTGGGGTGAATGCTCTTTCCACTTCTCTGAGGAGGAACAGTTCATTTTTTTTTTCACTTTCAGTTATCTTATGTCTTCATATTTCAAGAGTGTTTCTCATAGAGACATCTTTTTATTCCATTTCAAATCTGTTTTAGCTGGAGTATAACGCTGATCAATTTCATGTGTCTATTGACACAGTTAGGATTATATCTGTCATATGATGATGTGCTTTCTATTTTGCTCCCCTTTTCCTCTTCCCCTCTGGTACTTGCCATGTGAACTCCAGTTATTTTTGTCTCTTCTGAGTCTTGTACATTGTCCAAACTCGAAGTCTGCTGAGCTCTGCCTGTGAAAGTCTTTTTTGTATTCCAAAGAAATGGTAAGGTTTATTCCTCTGTTTCTCATCTTTCAGAATTCAGTATCCTCTGTCGTCTGTTATCTAGTTTGTTCTTGATGTTGGTTGAAAGTCAATCCTATTTTTGCATCTTGGCTCAGTGCAGAATTGTCTACCCTTGTTTTGAAGTAAGAGATATGGCAGTTGTTGATTTGAGAAGGATAAAACCTCACCTCAGAATTCAGACTCATACATCTACCAGCCTGCTCAATTATCTTCAACTAGACAGCTAAAACACGTTCACACTCCACATACCTGGCTCTGAACACCAATCTCTTTTCCTCTAATCACATTTTTCCTCTTTTCATTTGGTGGCAAGTATATTCTTGTGGTTGCTCAGTCTACAACCTCAACATTATTCTTGATCTTTTCCCCCTTGTATCAGATCCAGTCCCTTAGGAAATCGTAGTTTTGTTTACAAAGTACATCAGAATGATGATGCTTCCTTTCACTGTATTCTTGAATGTGGCAGTGTCACTTTTCAGTTTCCTCTAAATCTTCCAACTTGTTTCCCTGCTTCAGTTCTTGCACACCAATTATATAGGCTCCTCATATCAAGCCAACTAAACCCAGTGAATAGTAACAGTATCACTGAAAATTATGGCTCTGAAGAAATACACATCAGACAAGAGTCACAGATAAAAGTGTGACAACATTTATTATTCATCTTGTAGGAGTTACAGAGAAACAAAATGAAAAAAAAGGATGGCAGATAGTTTCAAGAAATAGGGAAGAGTTTTCTAGAATTGTTTAAAGTCAATTACTTGGATAAGTAAAATCACAATGTGAAAGAAAAACTTCTCAATACATTTTAAAATTGTAAAAAAACAGTTTGGTTATAATGTTGTGCAATCATCTTAACAGGTGGTATACTTGCCATTTCTACTTGAATTTCAGGTACCCTATTTATGTATTTGGACTGGTGAATGAGATAGTGGAAATGACTGGGATTTTTCATTCTTCCTGGTGAGAGGTTTCTGCCTTAGTATAAATTACTGGACATTATGGTGGTGGTCTAACCTGACCACTACCTCCTCCCTCCTCTTCAGCCCTGATTACAACTTCCTCTTTCCTTTCCCATGGGAAGAGAATTCCCAACAGTTTCTTGCGTGTCATTAATGTTTGCCCCAAGCGCCACTTCCTTTTGGTCAGAGATCATATAACCCACCCGAATATCCTGTAGAGGAAATAGCTCAACCACACCAGTTGGGCATTCCTTTCCGCATCCTCAGTCCCCATTAAATTTCTCCTTTTTACCTTTTGTTTCTCTATGGCGCCAGAATACGCTAACACTTGGTGGTCATGTAAAATCTTTTACTATAGATTGAACAATTTCTCCTGTGGAATAGAGCCTCTTGTTCATGATATCTTAAGTACTTTTTCATATTTGTTGAAAATTTCTTCACTTTCTTTATCACATTTCTGTCTGTTTAGTTATAGGATATCTTACTGCAAACTAGCTTTTAAAATGGAAGGCCTGAAGGTTTATGGGGGAAATTCTTTCTTATGCATAATTAAGACACAGCAGAAGAGTCTCTGTGCCTTCCCAGAATGATCAGTGCGTCTCGCGGCAAAACTCCGCTCGACCCTTTCAGCTTCCAGGAACCTACCACGTGGTCATGAAGGAAAAAATGCTTCCGTAACTGCAAATTACCTGTAGTAATTTGAACCTGGGAGAGAACGCCCACTTCCCTTCCAGTACTGCTTGCATCCACACAGTGCAGTAATGAGAAAGGACGTTCCATATTTCAGCGCTGATCATCCTGTAGTGTTGAAACTGGGGTCTCCCCCAGGGCTTCCTCATTCTGCAACATAACAGAAGGTTAACTTCAGTGACAAAATGGTATCAGCTTTCAATGTTTAATGGCACAATTACTTGTTCTTTTCAACCACGTGTGAGTGTATAGTCACCCCAGAGCAATTGGAATGAATTTTATTTTGTTTTTCAGAGATAGAGCTATTGATGATATAATGTATAGGTATACATATAAAGACATACATGTGTACGTGTATACACCTATGTAATGTCAATGTTTTATGTACATATGGTCTTTTAAATATACTAAATAACAAAAAATTTAAATGCTGGTGTTATTTTTAATCACCTATTTTAATTATTTTTCTTAGAGCTTACCTCATCAAGATTTTAAAGGAATTCTATTATACTACCAAAAATGTAGGAAACAATTTTATATACTCAAAATCACACATTCTACAGGCTTGAGCATGGATTATTGTGTATAACTTTTCCCTACAGTATCCATTCAAATAAATAGACATACAAGGGCTGGGGATTTAGCTCACTGGCCTAAGCACTCACCTGGCAAGTGCGAGGTTGAGAGTTCAATCCCCGGTGCCGCCAAAAAAAAAAAAAAAGCTCAATAAATAGACATACAACAAATACACATGGACATATAGAGTAATCATATTGTACATAGTGACCTATATTAGATACCATAAGAGAATTTTAAAATTGAATAAACCACAGTGTATTAGATTTCAGCATCATACCATAAATGGTAAAAACAAAGTAAAATGTGATAAAGTCATAAAATGGTCAGCTGCTTTATTTAGAGAGGAGTGCAGAGGAGAACACTGCCAGACTTGTTGAGGTATTCTTAAAGAGGTAATAAGGGAAATGTTATGTAGAAAAGCTCTTAAGTGTAGCAATACTGGTTATTAGTACTGTCGTTACTTTTACTATTATGATAAAGAACATCAGTGGTAAAGAATACATCACAAGGAAGCCGGGCGTCGTGGCTCATGCCTGTAATCCCAGCACTCGGGAGGCTGAGACAGGCGGATCGTTGTTGAGTTCGAGACCAGCCTGGGCTACAAAGTGAGCTCAAGGCCAGCCTGAATGGCATAGTGAGACCCTGTCTCAAAAACAGGGCTGGGGATCTAGCTCAGCAGTCTAAGCGCCTGCCCGGCAAGCACAAGGTCGTGAGTTCAATCCCCGGTGCCGCAAAAAAAAAAGAATACATCACAAGGGGGGAGAAGAGCCTGAACAGAAGAATTTTAGAGGGGCAGAGTCAAGGAAATAGACACTGGGCCATTTGGATTGTATCAACTATTGTGCAAATGTTAAGGTGGAAGAAAAGGCTGAATCTGTATTATACAGGATACTTATTGTTTGTAGGTTTCATCATGTATTATAGACTCAGTAATTCACAAATGAAGGGACTAAGTTACCTTATGTATGAGGGAGTTTGTGTTGACAGTGATATGTAGTGCAGATTCTAGTGGGAAAGCTAAAAATAGGAAGACCAATGTGGGACTCACCCTGTATTTTAAGGTTGATTGCTCTGCACTAAGATGGTGCATGCTCCTTTACAAACATGTTCTTCCATTGCCCATAATGAATGAAGTCATTCTTAGCTATCAAGTCATGCGTGCTCTCACATGTTCAGCCCTTTGCACCACACCCATGTCTGGGGACTTAGCATATCCAGAGTCAGTCTCGGAGGGAGTAGTGTTTTAATTTAATGGAAAGGGCACCCACTAGAGTTTATCACTGTTTATAAATTCAGTATTTCAATTTAACTGAACAGATGCCCATCAATAAATAAGATATGAAAACAGCTGGATGAAAATTTCAGTGGATCATAATAAGATAGGAACTATCCACTAGTCAAAGAAAACCACAGTATTCGATTTCAAATGCAACTGGAGAAAAAACAAGGGCAGTGTCCTTAGAACTGAGGAAATGGGCTGATGCATAGAGAATGTAGATATTGAAGAGTTATTATAGACTTTACCAGTTAATTATATTTGATTTCAAATAATCAAATTCATATTTATAATTTATTAAAAACTTGTGTTCTTTTAATCTCACATTGTACATTTCCTCCAGGTATTGTTTTAAGCAGAAAATATGAAGCAGAAGTGTAAGTTCTCCTCCCCTGAGGAGAACCTCTGTATAGTTGGTGCGTCATCTCACTGTAAACCTATTTAATCAGCCTGAAAATTTTGCATTGTCACTTGTGAGATAAATATCGTTGAATTTGGCACAGTTAATCCATACTTAGTTTCTTTTTCATGGATCAGCATTAGAAAAATTATTTCTGATTGAGACACCCTTCATAATTGATATGTTGATCAAATTTACTCTGACATCACCTTCAGAGTTATTAGTCCTTTGTATTTCTGCAACAATATGCCAATTGGGAAAATGTTTCAAGTAGGATTTAAAAGATTATGCAGAAAAGTATTGTTACTATGCCCTAGAGAAGCCGAACTGTTGTCCTTTTAAGTTGGGAAAGTTCATAGGAAATGAAAATAAAGAGAGCTTTCCCATAATTGATTTATTGGTGATAGGATATTTTAAAAGCGGCGCAGAGAAGCAGGAGCGGCGCAGTAGAGAAGCAGGAGATAGCTAAGGGAGGGATTTATTGGGGGTGAGGACGCGGGGAGGAACGTTCACCCAGCGTGGCTGAACTACTTCCTCCGCCGGGTACAGAGGGGGTGGGGCTTATATGCCCTCTGACCGGAAGGGGATGGTGCTGGGGGCGAGCACTGATGACGCGTAACCGACTGGTGGGAATTTCGGTATTCCGGCGCACATAGGAGGAAGCTGTAATCGGGGAGGGAGGGGCTAGTGGTTCGGCTATACCACTGCCATTATGTCCAGTAATTTATATTAGGACAGAAACCTTTCAATTGGAGGCATTTTGATCATTTAAATTAGAGTTAACTTCAGTTTCTTCCAAGAAGGTTAATAAAGGTTAGCAGAATTTTCCAGAATCTGAGACAGCACACATTCCTGAAAAGTTTCAGAAATTTTATTTGAATGTTGGGAAAAGTTACATAAAAATGCTTAAGAATTATTGAAACCTTAATCCTTTCATTTAAGAGAGTTCAGAATAACTACAAAATCTTTACTGTAAGGTGTTCCTTAAGTAGGCATATATTTTTAAGCTTTATGTTAACTCAACTTTATTGCTTTGCAGTCTGTCAGCTCTCAGTGGTACAACAAACTGAGATAATTTTTCCGAGTTTCATAGTTCCGCAGATATCAGGATCCTGCAGTGCATGCTAACAGTGCATGGTTACGGGAGGCTGTTGGTAGGAAGGAAGGTGGTAGCTCTACTGTTTGGGCCTAAACAGAGCCATGTGGCTTATGAATTCATTATAATCAGTTTGGAAAGTAACAATAAAGGGAAATTATTCTCTTGATTAAAAATAAGATACAATATAAATATACACACACAAAACATCTTGTGGTCTTTTACTCATTCTTTCAACAATATTTATCAAAAGCCAGCATTCCAAGCCAGTAGCAATGTAAGCAGATAGCAAGCTGTGTAATAGCACTGAGAGAAATGAAATGAAAAGTAATGAAATTTAGGATGAATAACAGAAATTTTTATTGGCATATTTGAACAATATTATGAAAAAATAAAACATAAATAGGATTTTTAAAAAGGCACCTTTATTGAAAATGACCACTAATGAAAAATTTTCAAGGTAGAAATGATCCAGTCTTGAGTAAAATCAGTGTTAGTTTTGAGTAAAGATTTTGTGTTTGGGAAAAGCAGTTTTATGTTATTTAAATAATGTTATATTCACAAATACCTCAGTGATTATCCACACAAGAATTTTCTTCTTAGCAAAGTAAAATATAACAAGGAAATACAGCTTTAGTTTGCATTATTTCTTACAAATAGTATCAAAAAAAGAATATTCATGCTAAAATTATGAGTGTTTTAAGAAAGTCTAAATTATATACTAGTATCTTCTATAAATATTCTGTGAAGCACTAGTGCATAGCCCTCCTAGCAAGAATTCCTAATCTAAATTAAAAAGAGAAGGTGGTAAGAGTGAGAAATTTGAAAAGAAAAGAAAGAACGAAAGAAAAAGAAACATTGACCTATGTAGTACAACTCAAAATTAATGCTCAATTTCTCATGAGTTAATAGGGGTTTTCTACCTAATCAATTTCCATGCTATAAATAATGATGGTACTTACCTTCCAATATATCCCCCTACTTGCTACTGCCATAATAGTGATATAATTATTAACACTAATTGTAGACAATGTAGTTATTCACACTACTGCTTAGTATCTGAATGAAAATGAAGTACAAGATCTATGAGTATTGGTCTCGCATTAGAGTTACAGGCAGCTCAGTTAGTTAGAAATATTATAGGCAGTCAGACAGGGCCAGGCCCTCTAAAAAGCCAGAGGACCAGATGTCTCATGACTTTGGAGGAGACAGACGCCTCAGATTTGGGCCAGATCTCAAGACAACCCGTAAAATAAATGCAACCACACCCTAAGTATAGACAGCAGGGATTGATATTCTAAATAGGTATGGATCACCTTGAGGAAGCCAGGAGCCACCATCCCAACCCACTACAAGAAGGGTCACTGCTCTGTAAGGATGCTCACTTGCTACTTGACTGGCTTCCCAATTTATCGCTCATTTGGTCAGTTTTACCTGAACAATTAATCTTATTGCTTGACCATAGTTCTGTCCCACCTGATGTCCATCTGCCTTGCGAGTTCCCATGTTTTGCCCATCTTGGAACCGTCTCACCTCATGGTTTTACTCTATAAAAGTCTCTAGAAAAGTCAGTCTTTGGCAACCCACTTGGGATCACTTCTGTCTCTCAGAAAGAAGCTTGCTTTCTCTCAATAAATATATTGTGCTCATAACCTCTATTGTTCCTAAAATTCATTCTTCAATTTTTAGAAAACACGAACTCATGGAACATCTAGTAGGTTGGAAGTTTCTTTCCCTGTATTATTAGTATGTTGAGGAATATGAAATCCTATAAAACCATTGTATTTTCTTAACCATAGTGATAAATTTGAAGAAAAAGAAATAACCTGTTTTCAAAATCTTTATGGCAAAATAGGAATATTCACATATTAATTAATATATATGTTTATATACATATGCGAGGATATAGATATAGTGTGATACACAGTGGAAATGTTGTGAGAAATTTCCCAAGCCAAGCCAAATCAAACCAAACCAAAAGGAAGACTCTTTGCACTGAGGAGATAAGAAGGCAGCATTTAATCTTTACACCAGTGGACTGTTGCTGTGATAATTCCTCCCAAGCAACCACCCTGAAACAGGAAGGAATTTAGTCTATATACAATTAGAAGTGGGAGGTCCAAAGCAAGTGACCTAATGTTGCATGATTGGTTACATATATTGAAACATATATTGACAGACAGGCTAGTTTTGAAACAATAGAAACATTCCAGGAATCAGGGGAGGGGACGCTTACTGAATGAGGACAGTTAAAGGCATTACCATAATATAGAAATGTTCTAGAGAGAGGGCCTTTACTAAATGGGCAGGAATCAGCCCGGGCGCCTTATGTTACAGACAATTACTGTTAGTGCTCATCTGCATTTGGGCTGTAGACACTGTCAGGGTCAACTCAATTTAGCAACAACAGCAGAACAACAACTTGTTAGAGACCCCTAGTTGATCATGAAATATCCATAAGTATACCATCTCATGAGTGTGTTTTTACCTTACAACTGTGCCCCAATATTTTCTATGCCCTGCTTGACAGATGCTCAGCCTTTAGAGATTTTGACAAACATTTTTGTAGTATGAGATAACAGCAATATAATATACAGTACCCTAAAAAGTGTTAAAATACATGTATATTTTATATATATATATATGTGTTTCCATAATATTTGCATATTATATAAATTCAAATATATGGTAAGTAGCTATTAGCAAGTGTTTACTTTCAGAGTATAAATTTTTTCTTATTTATTCTGTAGATATGGCTGGTATTTTGTCTGCACATTGGAATAGGTTTTTTCCTTTTCAATTTCTTGAGTGCTAATATTATAGATAGCTAAATTAGACAGAAATATTATAAGGGCTGGGTCCTGGAGTGGTCAGTGCAGAAGAAGACTTGACGGAAGGCACATTCATTGAAGGCCAGGCTTCAAGAAAAGAAGAACTACTCGCCTATACACTTCCCCCAGGGATGCACAGCGGTGATTGATACTCTAGACAGACATCAATCCACTCAGAGTTGATGACCAAACTTCCTCAACCCACCCCTTCCAGGAAAGTCCTTGTCCCTCCCATGTCCCCTGTGGGCTTGCTGTGTGATTTGCTTCCCCATTTTATTCCCATTTAATCAATATTCCTTAAGCGACTATACTTGTTGTGATCTTATTGGTTGACCATAGTTTTATACCACTTCACACCCATCCAGTGGTTTACCATTGCATCAAAATTACCTAAGCAACTATACTTGCAATCTTGTTGAATGATTATAGTTCTGTCCCACCTTAAACTTGCCTCTCCTCATGGCTTTGCTCAATAAACACCCTTGAGAAGCTGGAAAACCACTTTCTAGAGCCTTTTCTGTCCCTCTCAGATAAAAACTTTCTTTCCCTCAATAAACTCTTCCTACTCTTAACCTCTGTTGTTTCTAGAATTTATTCCTCGATTTTAGAGATCACAAACGTGGCATTTTGGACATCCAGCAGGTTGGAAGTTGTATTTCCCCTATGTTTCTTATGCTATGGGATTTGTATTTTCCAATGTCTGAACGCTCAGTATTCTTTTATTTCTGTTAATTACATTTAAATACATCTCTCTGTGCTAACATAGTTTTATTTAGACTTTTGTTTTAGTCCATCTTTTTTATCAGGCCACAGAGCTTTTAGAGACCTAAATCTCCTGTGTTTTGAGGCAATGTTCACCGCTAGGCCTTGGACCCAGTCTTTCTTCTGAATTTAGGTTTCTCTGCTGCATTGCATAGCTTCATCCTTCAATTTTATAAAGAAGGTCATATTTTTTCACTTTTTCTAGGTTATCTTTCTCTTGCTACTACTGTTCTATTTTGGCATAAAGCTGCAGTATTATGGTATGATCCCTTTAGAAATAAAAATACTCTACAGAGGACCTGACCAATGCCTCAATTTTCACTTTTTTCTCTTCAATAAGGACAACACTTCTGTTTCTCAAAGTTAAAAGGAAAATAGCCCATTGCCCCAAGTCCCCACAAAATATTTAAGACTGTATTTTTTGCTTTCCAAAGTGGATGGAAAACCAAAACTGAAAACGAATCTGGGCCAGTAATCTGTGTGTTCTCATTCTTTTTCTAGAAAATTGAGGGAGG
>RJWT010013042.1:0-21962 GCA_004365215.1 Cuniculus paca | reverse complement strand
CTCTCTGACCAACCAGAATATTTCACCATCAGTCTTACAGGATTTTCAAGCCCATTTGTCCTTCACGGGTTCCTCTTACATAAATTAAGAGCATCCAATTTCATACATTATCTTGGTAGTAAATACTTCAAACTGTTATGGCAGGGGAAAAAAACTAGACAATTTACATGTTTTTGTTACAAGCAAGTTCTTGCTTTGTAGTTCAGACTGGCCTTGAACTTGCAGGGATCTGCCTGCCTCAGTTTCCTGAGTTCTAGGATTACGGACATACACTACCACAGTACATAATTAATATGGCTGTAAAGAAAGTTTTCCTGAGCATAATGGCTAAGAGTATAGGACTTAGGAATGTAAGTTCTTATGACAACTTTACACTACTACTTAAGCAAGTTTATTTCTGAACTTTAAGCACAATGGCACAGGCAAAATCCCTTTATCCTTCAGGGATGCTAAGGAGTAAAACAGTCTTAAAACATATCCCTCTGCAGGATGGGACTGCAGCTCAGTTCACAGGCCTGGGCTCAGTCCTCAGCCACTAAAACCAAATTCCTCTTCTAAATCTACAGTCCTAAATAAACTTCAGGACAGTGAATTGAGGTGCTGCCTTACCATCAGCCTTCACTGTCCCGCAGGTATTTCTCTGGTTTCCTCTGCCTGGGCCCTCCAATTCTGGCCCTTGCAAATACCGCAAATATGTCTTAAAGCGGGTTAAGTGATGCTGCCTAGGCCAACAAAATGCAGTCTCAGCATCGAACAGACAGTCCATATACACCTTAATTCTTTGTACAAGATTTATTAAATGTCTTTATGTAGCAGCCTCCATTTTCAGATACCGCTGCCAAGGACACCCTGTTACGCTGTGGGGACCGGCTAGGACATGGCAGGCGGCTCTGGTTTCCTGCCCTTCTGTTCTAAGACGGGAGTGGTGGGCAGGATCTCATCTTTGGGTTGCACAATGCTCACATGGTCCGGCAGAGGCTTCTTGGGGCCAATCTATCCACTTGGATCCCAGGGCAGCATGATCTTTACTTTGATACCCAGCACACCCTGTCTGAGCAGCACATGGCACACAGCAGTGTCAACGTAGTAGTTGACAGGGTCCCCACTGTGGATCATCAGGCCATCCACAAACTTCATGGACTTAGCCCTCTCTCCTCGGAGCTTCCCAGACACCACAGCCTCACAGCCCTTGGCTCCGCTCTCCAGGATGAAGCGCAGTGCACCATAGCAGGCCTCCGCACAGCAAGCCCTCTGAGGAGTTTGTTCCGCAGACACTCTGCCTGGGCAATGGCACACAGACCTCTCGTTGCCACCTTTTCAGCATAAAGCTCTACACCGCCCTCAGGGAAGCCAAATCTCTTCTGAACTACAGCAGTCAATTCTCAGATCCTCCGGCCCTTCTCACCGAGAACATTTCGTGTCCTTGGGTGGGAGGATGTGACAATTCATGACTGGCACAAAATCCTAGGTACAACTTTAAACCTTGCTGCTTTGATAGGAGCAGAATCTCATTCATCTGGTGGCTAAAGTAATGATTTCAGTCCTGGTTGGTGTAACTCGGACTTCAACTCCAGAGTAGCTATCTTCAGCCAGCTCCCGAGTAAGAAATTCATTCAGTTCAGCTTTGAAGATGCCATCAGTGACAAACTTCCTCTTGTTGGGGCTCTGAATGGCCATCTTGCTGCCATGTGCCGCCAAAAAGAAAGGATATATGAAATGTTCTTACAAATATTTTAAAATAAATTCTCTAGTGAGTGAATGCTGTAGGGAAACAAAAGGAACTAAACCCAATTAATTATTTCAGTGCTTTTACATTGTTCATTTCTCTATTTTAATATTTACTTGGTAAACTGATGAAAAACAAACTCTATTCAGACTGGAATAATTTTTTTCATTTCAAAGACTTGGTAGAGTGCCTGGCACTTAATAGATCTTAATAAATGGAGTAAATTCATTTTCACAGAAGGTATTTAAGTAGATGCCAGATGACCACTTCATTTGATACTAATAGGTAGATTTATTTATTATGAAATAGTAGGTTGGAATCAATTATTTCCTACACCAGCCCTTCAAGCCAATTAATAATGGTTTGTTAATAAAACTTTCCAAATCTCTTTTTATATGATGCCATATTGACCACACTGGAAAATTTTAGCAAAAACCCACTAAAATCTTATAGTCCTAAATTATATATTGGAAATCAAAGTATGGCAAGACATGGACATATTTTTTTAAAATAGCTTTAATATTTTTCAGTCCTAGCCAGGCGTGGTGGTGCACGCTTGTAATCCCAGCCCTTGAGAGACTGAGGCAGGAGCATTGTTGCAAGTTCAAGATCAGCCTGGGCTACAAAGTGAGCTCAAGGCCAGCCTGAACTGCAAAGTGAGACTGTCTCAAAAAGACAAAAAAAAAAAAAAAATTTCAGTCCGTGAAGTGCTTAAAGAGCTTTAACTTTTAGGAGACAACTTGATATATACAGTCTATCAAAAATAATGTATACACATATCAGGAAAAGAAAAACTTATATAAATATTTTAATACTAAACTTTATTGAGACATCATGAGATTAATATAAGTTACCTTTGGCTGCTACAATTACAAGAGGTGGCCATTAACTTCCAGACATTTATTAGTATGGTGAACTGCTGCTTGGGTAACCTTGTCATCAAGAGTGTTGCACATGCATTTTCAATTTCTTTTCTAAGGGCCAGCAGTGTAATGGGTTTTCTGTGATATATGACATCCTCTAGAGTCCCTCATACACGATAATACCATCTCTTGAGAAAACATCATACTATTTTTCATATGTATGTATGTGTGTGTATATGTAGTTTATATTATCTATAGCTGTATGAACTAGGTGAAGAGACAAAACTTATCATTGCAAACTTATGTACTTTTTCTATCAATACCTGCCCCTCCCCAGCCAGGTAACCTTTATTCTGACTATTGTTACCACAGGTCAGTGGTGGTGAACCTAGGGGGCGTGCATGCTGCAGCAGGCTGTTTGTATCGTTGAAAGCTCTTAAAGGCTATCACCGCCATAGATTATTTTTGCCTGTTCTTGAACTTCATATAAATGAAAATGTAGTATATAATGTTTTGGGTTTAACTTTGTAAACTCAACTTTATATTTACAAGATTTATCCATGTTGTGTGTAACAGAAAAAAAAATTTTTTTTTGGTAATAGATTTTTCTATGTAGTTCAGGATGGCCTTGAACTCACCATGTAGCCCAGGCTGGCCTCAAATTCTTTGTAATTCTTCTGCCTCAGCTTCCCAAACACTGGATTACAGGTGTGCACCACCATACCTGGCAAAAAAAAATTAACTTTTTATTACTGAGTAATAAAAAGTAGAAATTATATGGATATGCTACAGTTTATCTGTTTCCCTATTGGTGGACATTAGGATTATTTCTAGTTTGTTTTTTTATTATGAATAAAGCTGTATGAATATTTTCGTTATCTTGAGCTGTCTTTCAAAAAGTATGAATTTCAGCTAGGCATGTCATGCCATAGTTCATGCCTATAATCTCAGCACTTGGGAAGGAACTCACTGCCAGTTTGAGGCCAGCCTGGGCTAATATTAAGTTTAATGCCTACCTTAACTACATAGTGAGACCCTGTCTCAAAAAACAGCAAAACAAAAGCAAACAAAAGTATGACTTTCAAATTTTCACTTAAATTCCCATTTACATTACTAACTATATCTGCCAAAAGCTTGCACTCTATAATGCTGGCTTTGCTGATTTGCTTTTCCTAGGTGGATATTTCTCTGTTCTCTGGGAATATAACTCAGGTTGGAAGTCCTGTTGGAAGTGCAATGAATCTTATTCCTGAAGATGGCCTTCCTCCCATTCTTATCTCCACTGGTGTAAAAGGAGGTATGGAGAATTTGTACATTTAAGCAAGGCTAATTATATATGCCAGATGTTGCCTTCTGATTAAGAGGAGACAGAATTTGAGTGATATCCCTCAATCTCCTGTACAACAAAAAAGCAAGTATCCCAATGCCATGAAAACAGTTGTTACTCTTACTCATTATTTAATAACAGCTGTCATGGTGGTGCATACTTGTAATCTCAGCACTTGGGAGGCTGAGGCAGGAGCATCACCATGAGTTCAAGGCCACCCTCAACTACATAGTGAGACCCTGTCTCAAAGAAACCAGAAAAGAACAAAACATGTACTATTTATTGCAGATGTTTATGTTTTTCTGATGTCATTTCATTTTGAGGTGATACTATATTAATTGCAATATAAATGTACTTTATTATAAGTCTTTTCTTTATATTTCAAAGAACATGATACTCTGAAGAGTTGATTGTGGCCTTAGAATTGGCTCACCCTGATACAGTAAGGTCATTAGTTTTAGCTTTCTGTTTTGAAGTCATTCAGAAGGATGCATATAACAAGTGTGATGGAGGCTTAAATATCAGTTTTACTGTTAAAAATATTTTTAGCGTGTGTTAGGCCTTGGGTTTGATCTTCAATGCTGCAAAAATTACACATATATATAAATAAAATATAATATATATAATATTTATATATTTATATTTATATATATAATGCGTTTAATATGTATGTGTATATTTTTTTGGGGAGTTCTGTTAGTTATTTTCCAGTTAAAAGAATGTTTCACTTTGGCAGAGTTTATCGTTGATATATACAGATCAGTATCAGCCAGTTCATTTTCAGGAGAAAACTTTTAGTACTCTTTTCTTTTTTTGTCTTAGTCTTTTACCTGATCTCCTTAACCCCAGACTTTCTTTTCTTTATTTTATATTCCATATTATTACCAGTTACCTTCTTAAACATAGGTATTATCATATATTGTTCTATTTTATGGGTTCACAGAGGAGTTGTTTTATGAACCACATACGTATGATACTTCATGTTCTGAGTGTTTTTAAAGTCTAATTTTTTAATGGTCAACAATCTTAGTACAAGAGTACAAAATAAAAAGGGATTTCTTTTTTCCAACTCATTAGCATCTTTTCCAGAGGTAACTATTAGTACATTTTCACGTTTTTGTGTATGTTACATTTTTTCAAATGTTGGTCTTGGAAATTTATTGTATGACATCCTTGTTATGTAAGTTGGAAACTTTTTCTTAATAAAGGGTTCATCTTTAGATTTTGCTGCAAACGACGATGGGGAGAGATCTATAAACAAAGTAAAGTTACTATCATCCAGAATGAACAGGGTCCATTTTTAGAGTAAAAGATGCTATTCTTATGACCCTGGGACAACAGATCAAATCAGGGCCTCTCTTCAGTATGTCTATAAATTAAATGCTTGTCTTTATCTTGTGAATAATCAGCCCCTTGTCTATCAGATTTCTTTCTTATTTTGTCCCTTTAACCTATCTATTGCAATGTTTTCTCTCCTTATAGACTACGCTGTGGAAGAGAAACCATCACAGATATCAGTAATGCAGCAACTGGAAGATGGTGGCCCTGATCCTCTTGTATTTGTTTTAAATGCAAATTTGTTGTCAGTGGTTAAAATTGTAAATTGTAAGTTAGCAATTTACTTGTTTTAATTAAAATGAATTCATTTATAGACTCATAGATAGTAAATAAAACTTTAAAATTTATTGTACATAAATATTTTTAAGTAAAGCTGCATCTTAACTGAAACCTGGGTCCTCAAGAAGTTGATATATAAAATAATGTGTCTCAGAGGACAACTATGGAACTAATTGAAACTCTTGCCTTTAGTCACTGGGATGAAATAAGTGAATTCTCAGTGGAGTAAAGTCACACAAATCTTGAACTGGTGTGAGTTAAGTTCTTAAGATGATGATATGTTAAGTCACAACTCACCACCAGAATAACTGAAAGTCAATAAATTATTCAGAAGGGCCAAACAGTGTACATGCTAGGTTTTAATCCCAGAAACATTAGTTATAGTGCAGAACCTTATTTGAAAGTACAGTTGAGGGCCAGGGATATAGCTCAGTGGCATAAGTGCCTGCCTGGTAAGCACAAGGTCCTGAGTTCAATTCCTTGTACAAAAAAAAAAAAAGACTAAAAGTAAAGTCCATACCATCTTAATGTGGTGGAATTGGGCACTTCCTATTTAGATAAAAAAGGTAAAATTTTTCAAAATGAAAGAGATCTTTTATTAGTTTTTATATAAAAGTAGTATGCATAATTTTATTTGAATCCTTTTTTATTTCCTTTGAGGATTTCATCGTTTCAGGGTATAAATGATAGAAGTTTCAAGGGTTGAACATTTTTTTTTTTTTGACTATGTACAGCTTGTGATTCTTGGACTTTTCTTAGCCTTCAAATGAAGAAGTGGACGTAAACAGTCTAGAAAAGCCTGCTTTTTACTACTTTCTAGCTGCTTAAAACTAAGTAAAGTCATGTTATTGATTATCTAGAATTTTCTCCCAGAAAGGACTAACTAATATCTTTTAGTCATAGAATAAATTTAATAACTATCCATCACAGGTGCTTCCTTTGGGCCACAACCTGAATCCAAAGCTGTAATACTGATTTTTATTGTTATTTCTGATACTCCATAAGTAATTATTTCCATTAGTTAAGTGATAATTTTTGGTATAAAGGTGGAAGACTATCCTGTAATCTTTATGGTCTGTTTTGGTTTTATTTTATTATTAATAGAATGTTATTTCCTATAATAATTATGCCTTTTAGTAATAAGTTTAAGTGTATTTTCTTTCATCATTTCTTTTACATCCCTTCCAATTGCTTTTCTAAGTGTTAAGAAAAGAGCTAGAGATATTGACATGCTTTATTTTCTATAATAGTTCTTCATTCACTTGAATTATTCACTCAATATGACCTGTTTTGTTCTTTGTTAAAACGTAGATGTCTATATATTTGAGAGTAAGAATTGAGAAGAATGTCTACATTTTTCTATTTTTATTCCATGTTTAGATGTGAATAGGAAGTGCTGGTGTTTCACAACCAAGGGAATGCATGCAGTGGGTCAATCTGAGATAGTTATTCTTCTGCAATGTCTACCAGATGAGAAGTGTTTGCCAAAAGACATCTTTAATCACTTTGTGCAGCTTTATCGGGATGCTCTGGCAGGTGGGAATGCCTTATGACTTCTCTTGTATCTCTACTCAATACAAAATTTTGGATTCATGTACAAATACTGTAATAGTATTAGATTTGGAATTATATCATTAGACTTTGACAGAAGTGGCACACTAGAAATTGCTGTGGTTTGAGGAAATTATGTATTTTAATACTTTACCTGGTGTGGTTCTTGTTGTTTTACAAAGGCTGAAATTGAAGTTGTAAGTGAAGCCAGGTGTGATGATGCACATTGTAATCCCTGCACTCAGGAGGATGAGGCAGGAGAATCACCATGAGTTTGAGGCTAGCTTGGGCTACATAGTGAGAACCTGTCTCAAAAAAAGTTTTCTGTAAATCTATTGACCTTGATGTAAGAATATTTTCGTTTGAGTTTGTACCTGGTGGAGGGACCATAATAATAACTTAATCATAATCATAATCTTAGCTGGTTTATATGATCATGATATAAACACTATTACGCACATTTCAGAAACAATTCACATAGACAATTTTGTATGATTTCAAAATAATAAATATTAACTATAACAATGTAAAAGTAAAGGCATAACTTAGAAAATGGAGATGGCTAAGTGGATTAACATGAAGAACTACTAAAGTTCAGAAAGAAAGAAAAATGTATTTAAGCATATTTTTTGACATGATAAACCACTTGATTTAACAGAAAAAGGTAAGAAGTGGTGTAATTGAACTAAATTCTCACTTGTGGTGGCAGGAAACCTGTAAATAATACCTATATTTCGTGAATAGGAAATGAATAGTAGAAGTATAGGAACTTAACCAAATAAGTGATAAAAGAGACATTTATCTCTGAGGAAGAAGGATTGGAGAGGCTAGTATAGATGATTAAAATACTATTTTCATGTATTATTTGCTAATGTTTCATAAATATATTAATGTAAATCATTCAGACATTCTTAATGTATAGTAATTCCCCTTGTGAGATTCTATTGCAAAGACATTGTCTAAAATATAAAATTACTTTTGGACATAATGTATTTGTTGCAGCCTAAATTTAAGATAAAAATTTAGAAGCAGACTAAATACCCAACTGTAAGTGAAAAAATTTAATTATGTTATACTCACTAGATGTGTTCATCCTTTTGGGAACTTTTTTAGACTTTTAAAATAATATTTATAAAAATAGTATAACATGGAAAATACTTTAGAAATAAGAGCAGCACATAAAATTGCATTTTATTGTGGTTATAGCTTATTCATTAAAACTATGCCTTTATATCTTAGCCTCTGTGATGATTTAGTTGTACTCTTGTGTGATAGTGATCACATTATACCTGCAAAGTACATTTTGGTATTTATTATTGTCAGTTTATTATAGTTTAATTTGAAATCATCTAGAACCTTCCTCCAGGTTATGTAATACCCTGAGACAGAATTGATTTCTAAAAATTTCCACTTTTCTTCTCAATTTAAATGTATGCACATACAGAAACTCTAGAGAAATCGCATTGGAGGTATAAGTCATTGTATATTCATGTGGGTTCTGAGAGGGTGACAGAGACTAGGGCATGGGAGGCTCATGAAGGTCTTTCTCTGGAGGGCATCCTTTATTCTGTAAACAGTGAAGAACAATTGAAACAGTGTAAGATGAGTAACAATCTAATTTGCATTTTAGAAAGATAACTGTAAGGGCCGGGGATTTAGCTTAGTGGCATAAATGCCTGCCTGGCAAGCGCAAGGTCATGAGTTTGATCCCTGGTACCAAAAACAAAAAAACAAACTATAAAAACAGTCCAAAAAAATGGACCAGATTCTGTGAGTTCCTCCCTCCTCTTTGCCTTCTGGTCTCTAGTAATTCTACTTCACTCCATTCTTCGAGATCCACTTTTTAGTTTCCGTAAATAAGAATATGGGATTTTGTCTGTGTTCAGTTTATTTCATTTGACGTAATGACCTTTAGTTTTAGCTATATTACTGTAAGTGGAATTTCATTTATATGGCTGAATGATACTCCATTGTGTATGTGAACTACATTTTTACCATTCAGGCTTTGATGGACACTTTGGTTGCTTTCACATCTTGGCTATTATGAATAGTGCTGCAAGAATTATGGTGATGCAAGTATCTCTTTGATATAGGATTTTATTTACTTTGAATATACATAGTAATGGAATTGCTGGATCATGTATTTCTGTGTTTTAACTTTTCAAAGACTCTGCATACTATTTTCCATAATGGCTGTCCAAATGTACATTCCCACCAACAGTATGTAAACTCCCCTTTCTTTGCATCTTTGCTTGCATTTTTTTTTGACTTGTTGATAAATAGCCATTCTTATAAGAGAATATCTCACTGTGGTTTTCATTTGCATTTCCCTGATGATTAGTTTTGTAAGATTTCTTTCATATATTGGCTATAAGTATGTCTTCTTTTGAGAACTGTCTGTTGAAATTTCTAACCCAATTTTAGTTGGATTATTTAGATTTTTTTGTGTTAAGTTTTATTCAATTTTTAGTTATAAATTTTTAAACGGTTTCCACATGCATAAGTGGAATCCATTTTGAATTGTTAAAATGTGAAAATTCTATGACAATAATTACTTGAAAGTGATTGTAAATTAATAGTAATTGTTTGAAGTCAGTGTTCAAGAGTTGTCAACAACTGATACTGTCCACTTTAATTTTTACCAGTCTTGGGAGTATAAAATGGAGTCTTTCTTTGTCCTTCTTTCTTTTTTATCTGTCTCTTCTTTTGAGTCTTTCATTTATTTTCTTTTTCCTCCCTCTCTCTTTTCCTTCCTTTCCTTTTTCCCTTATTCTCTCCTCTTCCTTCCCTTCTTTCACATCCCTGATTTGATTTGATTTGATTTTTAAGAAGGCATCTCACGCCGGGCCTAGTGGCACATGCCTGTAATCCCAGCACTCAGGAGGCTCAGACAGGAGGACTGTTGTGAGTTTGAGACCAGCTTGGGCTACAAAGTGAGCTCAAGGCCAGTCTGAATGGCATAGCGAGACCCTGTCTCAAAAAGACAAGGGCTGGGGATTTAGCTCAGTGGCCTAAGCGCCTGCCTGGCAAGTGCAAGGTTGTGAGTTTGATCCCCGGTGCTGAAAAAAAAAAAGAAGGCATCTCACTATATTTCCCAAGGTAGTCCTGATCTCCTGGGCTTTTAAGTGATCCACCTACCTAAGCCTCAGAGGACCTGGGAGTGCAGCTGCATGCCGCCTTGCCCTGTTTGTATTACTGTAGTTTTTATTGCTGTCATTCTAAGCTACAAATTGGTTACCACACAATTTCTATGGATTAGGAGTCCAGGCATGGCATAGCTGAATCTTCTTAGGGTGTCTAATACAAGTATCAAAATATCAGCTGTGCTGTATTTCTTAATTGAAGCTGGAGATCCCTTTTCCAAGGTCATTGGGTTGCTAACAGAATTGAGTTTCCTGTAGGTCCTTGATTTCTTACTGGTTGTTGATTGGGGCTGCTCCTTGCCTTTAGAGTCTACCCACAGTTTCTTGCCTTTGTGATCTATAGCAGGCTTAGAACATGGATGTTTGCCTTCTTCTGTGCCAGCAGAAATATGTCTCTTCCCTTTGGTTTTCCCCCATGCCTAGATTTTTTTTTTTAATTTAGACTTATTATCTTGGTGTCTTTTTTTTTTCTGGTTTTTAAAAATTAAATTTATTGGTATACTTTCGGTGTACACAAACATCACATTCATCATAGGGTATTAGTACCTGTACATGATGTATCCTGATTCTTCATTTTTTTCCCCATTCCCCTCTCCTCCCCTCCCTTCAGCCCTTGTTACCCTTCTTCTTTACAAAAGCTTTGTTTCCATTTTTTCCTTTCTTGTTTTTCTTTCCCCACCTTTCCCTTCCCCGTGTCTCCACCCTTTTTCCCCTTCCCATTTGACCATTTTCTTCCTACTTCCCTATATCTATCATCCATTTTGGTCCTTATTGGGCTTTCAGTTTCTCACACAAGGGAAACAATGCAATATTTAAACATGTGTGTCCGATTTATTTCACTTAAAAGTATGGTCTCAATGTCTCAAAGTTTATTCTTCTTTATGGCAGAGTAATTATATATTTTAAAAAACCCAAACACATTTTCTTTATACATTCATCCAATGATGGGCATCTGGGCTGTTTTCAAGATTTAGCTATTACATATTGTGCTGCCAGAAACATGGATGTGCATATATTGCCGTGGTGTGATACTTTTAACTCCTTTGGGAAAATATCAAGAAGGAAAATACTTGGGTCAAATAGAGGCTGTAGTTTCAGATTTTTGAGGAAGCTCCATGCTGATTTCATATGGGTTGCAGCAGTTTCCACTCCCAATAGTAGAGAAGGATTCTTTTTTCTCAGCATTTGTCATTGGTTGATTTCTTGATAACTGCCATTCTTTCTGAAGTGAGATGGAAGCTCATTGTTGTTTTAATTTGCATCTCTCGAATGACCACTGATGTTGAACACTTTTTCTTATATTTATTTGCCATTCATCCTTCTTCATCTGAGAAGTATGTATTCATCTCAGATGCCCATTTTTGGATTGGTCTTTAGATTTGGGAGGGTCTGATTTTTTTTTTTTTTTTAGTTATTTATATACTCTATGTTACAGTTTGTATATAGATGGCCCCCCCAAGCCTCATGCAGTAATGGAAGCGGCTGAATCTAACGTTTATGATTGATTTGTTGTGTAGCGCTGGGATTGGCGGTGTGAGTTCTGCACCCGCCCAGGGGTGGAGCCGACATACAATGCAAGGTCGGAATGGGGGCGTGTTTTCCTCTTTGGCACGGTTTGCTCTTGCCGCTTGCAGCCACCATGAAGGCTGCCTTCTTTTTCTCTGGCTACTGCCTTGAAGTGTTGCCCCAGTGCCATGCCACCCTGCCTTGGAGTCAGCTGATTATGGACTGAAATCTCCAAAAACTGTAAGCTAAATAAACCTTTCCCTGCTTCACTTTGGGTATTGGGTGTTTGTCTCAGTAACAAGAAAAAAGTAACCAATACAGTCTAGATATTAATCCTTTGTCTAAGGAATAGCTGGAAAAATTTTTTCCCCACACTGAGTTGTCTTGTAATTGGTGGTTTCTTCTGTTGTGTAAAATCTTTTTAATGTGATAAGATGACCCCAGTTGTTGATTCTTTGTAATATATCCTGTGCAAATGGGGTTTTGTTCATAAAGTCCTTGCCTACACTTGTGTTTTCAAGTGTTTTACCTATTCTGTCTTTCAGCAGATTTAGAGTTTCTGCTATAATATTCAGATCTTTGGTCCATTTCGATTTTAGTTTAGTACGTGGTGAGAGATATAGTCTGGGTTTAATCTTTGACATGTGGAAAACCACTGTTAAAGAGACTTTCTTCCAGTGAAATTGTATGGCTCCTTTGTCAAAGGTAAGGTTGCTGATTATTCGTGGAACTATTTTTGCATCATCTATCTGTTCCATTGATTCTTGGGTTTGTTTTATTGCCAGAACTATGCTGGGGTTGTTTTGTTTTGTTTTGTTTTGTTTTGTTTTGTTTTGTTTTGTTTTGTTTTTGTACCAGGTATTGAACTCACGACGTTGTACTTGCCAGGCAGGAGCTTAGGCCATTGAACTAAATCCTTGGCCCTTTTTGAGACAGGGTCTTGCAATGCAGTTCAGGCCGGCCTTGAGCTCACTTTGTAGCCCAGGCTGGTCTTAAACTTGCAAGGATCCTCCTGCCTCAGCCTCCTGAGTGCTGCGATTACAGGAGTGCACAACCACACCCAGCTACTATGCTGTTTTTATCATGGAAGCTTCATAGTATAATTTCAAGTTGGGGATTGTGATGCTGCCTGCCTTGCCTTTGTTGTCCAGAATTACTTTTGCTATTCTAGGTATCTTCTGGTTCCAAATTAATTTTAACATTGTTTTCTCTATTTCTGTGAGGTATGATATTTGTATTTTGATTGGGATTCTGTAAAAGAGTTTTGGAAGTATGGCCATTTTCACTGTATTGGTTTTGCCTATCCAAGAATAAGTGATATCTTTCCATTTTCTGATATCCTCTTCAGTCTCCTTTTTCAGAGTACTGTAGTTTTCAATGTAAAGGTCTTGTGCTTCCTTCAATAGATTCATTCCTAAGTATTGCATTTTTCTTGATGTCATTGCAAAAGATGTTGTTTCCCTAATTTCTCTCTTAGTGAGTGTGTTATTTGCATACAGGACTGCTGTTGATTTTTGAGTGATTTTTGAGTTTGTATCCTGCATCACTGCTGAATTTAGTTGTTTGTTTGTTTGTTTTGGTACCTGGAATCAAACTCACGACCTCATGCTTGCCAGGCAGACACTGTGCCGCTGAGCTATATCCCCAGTCCCTGAATTTAGTTATTAAATCTAGAAGTTTTTTGGTGTTTTGGAGTCTTCTGTGTAGAGTATCATGTCATTTGCCAATAATGATAATTTAACTTCTTCCTTTCCTATCCTTATTCCTTTTATTTCTTTCTCTTGTCTCATTGCTCTGGCTAAAGTTTCCGGAACTATATTTAATAAAAGTGGTGACTGTGGACATCCTTGGCTTGTTCCTGATTTTAGAGTGAAAACTGTCAGTTTTTGTCCATTTAGTATGATGTTGGCTATTGGTGTGTCATAGGTGGCTTTAATCAAATTGAGATAAAGACCATCTATTCCTATTTTCTTTAGGGTTTCACCATGAATGGGTGTTGGACTTAGTCAAATACTTTTTCCGCATCTATTGAGATGATCATATGGTTTTTGTCCTTGATTCTGTTACTATTGTATATTGTATGTATTGATTTTCATATGTTGAACCATCCCTGCATCCCTGGAATGAATCCTGCTTGGTCACTTGTACAATCTTCTTGATGATTTGCTGCATTCTGTTTGCCTGTATCTTATTGAGGATTTTTGCATCTATGTTCACTAGGGAAATTGGCCTGTAGGTCTCTTTTTTGGTTGAAACCTTCTCTGCTTTTGGTATCATGATAATGCTTGCTTTCAGGAATGAATTTGGGGTTATTGCTTCCCTTTCAATTTCATTAAAGAGTCTGAGAAATAGTGGTATTAAATATTCTCTAAATTTCTTATAGATTTTAGCAGTAAATCCATCTGGGGCTGGGTTTTGCTTTTTTTAGTAGATTTTTAATCACATTTTCAATTTCACTGATTGATACTGATTTACTTAGTATTTTTATATCTTCTTGATTCATGTTGGTAATTGATATGTATCTAGGGATCTGTCCATTTCTTCCTATGTTTTCCATCTTATTTACAGGGTCTCAAAGTAGGTATTGATGGCCTTCTGGATTTTCAGGATCTGTTGTGATTTCATTCTTTGCATTCTTAATTGTATGGGTTTGAGTCTTTTCATTCCTTTTATCAATAAGGTTGGCTAAGGGTTTATTTATTTTGTGTAATCTTTTAAATAACCAACTCTTTGATTCAGTGATTCTTTGTATTATTGCTTTTGTCTCCATTGCATTAATCTCTGATCTGATCTTTATAATTTCCTCCCTCATACAAGCTTTGAGATTGGCCTGCTCTTCTTTTTCTAGAAGCTTGAAGTTGTTTATTTGACTTGCTGTGCTTTTCTGATGTGGGTATGCACTGCTATGAATTTCCCTCTTAGGACTGCTTTCATTTGTTCCATAAGTTGCACTATGTTTTATTGGCATTATTGTTTAATAGTAGCGACTAATTTCTACTTTTAATTTCATCTGTGAACCATTGGTTGTTCATGAGGGTAATACTTAATTTCCATGTGTTTATGAATTTCTTGTGGTTTCTTTTGCCATAGATTTCCAATTTCATTGCCGTATGCTCTGATAATATGCATGGGATAATTTCAATTCCTTTGTATTTACTTATGCATGCTCTATGAGCTAGTATGTGATCTATTTTGGAGAACATCCCATGTACAGCTGAGAAGAATGTGTATTCTAATATGAAGTAGAACACTCTGTAGACTTCTACTGAGTCCATTTGTTCAAAAGTTTGGGTGAGGTCTAATATTTCAGTGTTGATTTTTTTGTCTAGTTGATCTATTTGTGACATGGAGTATTGAAATCCCCCAATACAATTGTATTAGTGCTTATTTGATTTTTCATGTCTATTCATATTTGTTTCTTATAGTTGGGTGCACTGGTATTTGTTACATAAATATTTATGATTGTTCTCTTCCTCTTGAAATGTTCCCTTTACAAGGATGTAGAGACCTCTGTGTCTCTCTTAATCAGTCTTGTCTTGAAATCTACTTAGTGTGCAAATAGAAGAGCTAATCCTGCTTTTTTCCTGGCTCCTGTCACAAGAAGTATTGTTTTCCATCCTTTGACTTTCAGTCTACGAATTTCTTTTTGAGTTAAATGTGTTTCTTGTGTGTAGAATATTGTTGGATGTTGTTTCTTGATCCATTCAGCCAATTTGTTTCTTTTGATTGGTGAATTGATAGCATTAGTATTGATGGTTATGACTCATATTGATTAATTTATCCTTGTCATGTTATTTTCCTGTTACTGGCTCCCTTTTTTCCCTTTTTGTTTGCCTTGCCTGGTAAATTCATTCTGTTGGGGTTCATGGAGTTGTAGTCCTTGTTACCTTATTCTGCAGTGTTCTTCAGAACATTTTAGAGTGCTGGTTTGGTGTTCATGAATTTCCTAAGGTGTTCTTTATCATGGAAATATCTTATTTTTCCATCACCTTTGAAAGATAATTTTGTGTGGTACATCAGTCTAGGTTGGAGGTTGTTTCTTTTAGGGCTTGAAATGCTTCACTACGAGCTCTCTTTATCCTTAGTATTTATGTTGAGAAGTCAGGTGTGATTCTGATGGTCTTTCCTTTATATTTGATTTGTTTGTTTTCTGTAGCAGATTTTAATATTCTGTTCATGTGTTGAATTTCTAGAATCTTGACTATTATCTGCTTCAATGTAGTTTTTTCTGATCATGGCTAATTGTAGTTCTATTTGCCTCACTTTTCTGTCAGATTCTTTTTCCATGTTTGGGAAACTTTCTGCCATTATTTCTGTGAGCAGGTTTTATGTCCTTTGTGCAATCTTCTGATTTTTCATTGTTTCCTGTCAATTTTTTAATATTTACTAAGTTTATTGATATAATTTATGTATACATAATGATCACATTCATCATAGGGAACCTGTACATGGTATGTCTCAGTTCCTGTTTTATTTTTTTCTCGCATTCCCCTCCCCTCCCCTCCCTCAACCCCTTTTTCCCTCCTTATTTATAATGTTCCCATTTTATCCTTTTTTTTTTCTAATTTTTTTGTTTTCCCTCCCCACCCTTTCACTATACTTTTAAGAATTTCTTACTCTTTCATAAGATCTAATACACATTTTGGTTCTTATTTATACTTTTAGTTTCTCATAGCAGAGAAACAGTGCAATATTTACACATTATGCTTCTTTGTATCATCTTGCAGCTGTTAGATTGATTTTTCATGGTCCCTTGTTATTGTTAAGACATCTTTCCTTTGATGAACTTTAAAGGCAAACTTGTCTTCTAGATCTGATATTCTGTCTTCACATTGGTTCATTCTGCTCTGCTTTCAATGGAATTTTTAATCTCTTAAATATCTGCTTGTATCTGTGTCATGAAATCTGGTTTTTCTTATGTTAGGCATTCATGGTTTTCATCACTTTCTTAAGCTTTTTTTTTTTATCTGTATATACTATGGATTTACAGTCATGTCCTTCATTATGGTCATTATTTCTTTAGTTACCTGTGAAATTATTTCTGATTCATTTTTTTGTTGGATTTCATTTATTTACTTCGTTACTTCCATTGCAACCATTTCAGAAAGTTCAGCTGGGTGGCCTTTGACTTCTTCCACTTCAGTGCCTCCTGGATTTGCCTTGGTAAACTGGAAGTCTGGGGCTGCATCTTACCTCTGTGTCTTCTCGTATTTTGTTTTTCCAAATTTGTTTTCTGTATTTCAGAATTGTTTTCTGTGATGATGCTTGTAATTTACTTATGATAGATAGCTTTGTTGCTAGTTTTGAGTCCTCCTGAGAAATGACTACTTTTAGAGATTTATTCTAGGTTAACTGACTTTTGAGTTTGTCCCAAGATCCTACCTCTTCAATTTTTTTGGGAATGAGAAGTTACTGCCTATTCGACCTAGCACCAAGGTCTTTGGTGCTGGACAATAGTATTGTTTATGACTCCCTCCCCCAGACGATGTTGGTATTGGTTTACTAGGAAGAACAACTGATCATAGCTGTGTCACCTTGGCTAAAGTAATACAATCAGTAATAACACTAGCATCAAATGCAGTGTAGAAAATGATAAACTATGATAACAACCAATTTGCCATGGATACAAGATTTATAGTTGCATAACAAAATCTAAAACCAGAAGGTTACATACAGTAAGTAACCCCTTGATAGAGGGATTTTACCCTCAGGGGAGATAATTTAAAAGACTTAAGGAGGAAAGAATAGAGAAGTAATAGAAGAGAGATTAGAAAACAGGACTGAAGGACAAAGGAAGATTACCCAAAACTGATGAGGAAGACAGGAGGGAGAGAAAGAAGACAAGACATAAATGTAACAAAAAAACCTAAAAAAGTTCACCCAAAAAAACAATCAAGTGATAAGAAAGAAAAAAAACCCAAAGAGCAAGAGGGGAGGGGGAGGGGGAGAAGAGATTTCTGTATGATTTCAAGCCTGTGGTTATCTTCTGGTATCTACAGTTTTGTGGTAGTGTCCAGTTCAGTGTGTGTCTCACTATCTGAGGTAGACAAAGGAGGTAGACAGAGCCACAGTGCATCCCTGATGACCTTTGCAAGCCTGCAGTAGGAATAGGATGGGTGCCAATTCTGTTGATTTCAACTCCATAGAAGTTCAGGGTGATCCTGGCCTCTGTGGGGTTGGGGCCTGAGTTGTTCAACCAACAACACTCTGGGTGTCTCTTGGCTGCCTGACCTGAACTCCCTGATCCTGAATGTCTTCCATAGTTGTGCCTCACCCAGTCATTGGGGCCCAAGAGAGGAAATCAACCCAAGGCTGCTCTTAGTCCAGGGTTCAGCTGGCCTTTCCCTAAAATGACCCCAGGCCATGCTCCCTCTCCAGGGGACCCTCAGACTAGAGTCACTAGTCATTGTAATTCACAGAATCCACTGCTGTGTTCCACTGGTGCATTTCTCTGTAGAGTCTTCTGGGATCACCTACCATGGAGGACCGTGGGATCACCCATCATCACTGTGTCTGTAGATTGGAGCTTCCTTTCTCATATCACAAGCCAGGAAACAGGGAGAAAGTACAGATCTCTACCTCCTCTTTCTGCATTGAGGTCTCTGTCTTTACTTTCCTGTGAGCTCCAGTTCTCCTTTCATATCCTTCCTGAGTCCAGGAATCAGCCTCCCTCCTCCTTTTCTTCTGCAAGTTGTTCTATTCCAATGTCTGTATTCCAAATCGCAGAGAGGACGACACACTGCTGCTTACTGCTCTGCCGTCTTTCTCTATGCCTAAATTTAATGAGTTTGTGTCAAGGTACCCTGACAATCTTCCTTTTAACTCAAAGTGAGCTGATGAATAACTTAAATGTGGGAGTGATATTTCCTTAAATTCATAGGTGCTGTCCTACTCAAGAGGAGAGAATGAAACAAGGCATGGGCACCCTTAAGAGCAGAGAGAATTATGCCTACTACATAGTATTCTCATTTTTTCCCAAACTTGACAAACCTTAGCATACTTTATTTATTCATTTAATACCTTCATCCATCTTACTATTTTGTCTACATTTTCTTATACCTTTGTAAAAAATCATTTTTATTCATTTTCAGTTACCTACTCTATCAATATTAATAGAAAATCAACATCAATAATCAGTTTGATCAAAATTCTTAATTATATTTCCCATCATGTTTTTTCCATAACTGTTGTTTTCAGTATCCTGTATCTCTGTTTGGACTTGCTTCTCAGTTTTTTTGAGTTCTCATAATGAACATCTATGGCCAATAAGTTTCTTTTGTCTATGTCTGAATTATTTTTCCCCGTGGTGCTGAGGATTGAACCCAGGGCGTACAAGCAAACCTTGCACTTACTAGGCATGTGATGTACTTCTGAGGTATGTCCCCTGACTCTAATTTTTTTTTAATTTTGCCAATTGATTATAAATTGGTTAGTTATAAAATTCTAGGTTAATAGTTACTCCTTCCCTTCCCCCTTTCTCTTATTCCTTCATTTCTTCCCTTTAACTCACCTTAGCGAGTGCACAGTACTTTCATGATATCACTGTGTTATCTTCTAACATCTGTTGCAGTCTAATTGCTTTTGTTTTTGTTGTGTTTTATAGTGCTGGTCCATGCTGTATCCTTGACTCCTGTTTTTAAAAAATAGGTAGTTATGTATCTTTTTTTGGTAAATTTTAGGATTTTCTCTTTATTCTTGATTTTTCTGTAGATTTATTACTAGGTTTTTTTCTCTAGGTTTTTTTTTCAAGTTTATTGATGTATAATTTATATAAAGTAAAATTTACCTTTTAAAATATATAGTTTAGTGAATTTGGACATACAGTCATGTAACCACCAAATCAAGATATATGTACAACATTTCCATCATCTCTAAACCTTGCCTCGTGCCCCTTTACATTCGTACTGTTGACCTCCCTGTAAAAATGGATGTACACTTTGTTTATCCATTCACCTGCAGTGTATGAAAAATGTCAAGTTCCAGTTCTTATAGGTCCTGTTAGCACTCTGTTGTTGTTATTTTGTTTTGTTTTTCTAATGGGTATGGAGTGGTATCCCATCGTGGTCTTAGTTTGCATTCTGTAGTGACTAATGATATTGAACATCTTTTTGTTTCCTTAGTTGCCATGTCATATTGGTCACATCACTGTATTTCATTGCCATGTCAGAGTAACTGGCACAGCTACTTATGAAGAAAAAGAAGTTTATTTAGCTTACAGTTTTGAATGCTCAAAAGCATGAGTTCTGTGTTGGCTCAGTTTTGGTGAGGGGCAGATAGTAAATGGCAATGGCAAGAATATCAGAGCAGTTAGTTATACATATTCTGAGAATATCCAGGAAATAGAGCTAGCTGGGTCCAGCTCTTCTCCTTTTATAACTGCTGAAGAATGCCCTTGGTCCCTTCAGAGGAGAGGACTCCCAGGGACTTCCAGTAGGTGTTACAGTGTCTTAAAGGTGTCACAGTGTCTCCCAGTACAACCTGCCTTCTCACACTGGGATACTTGGGGACACCCAGACCATAGCACTATCTATATTTCTTCCTCTGCCTATGCAAAAATTAGATTGCTTTCTTGAGTTTTTAGTACTTCATAAAAATAAATTTTGGATGCAACACTCATGTCAGGTAATATATTTTGCAAATATTTTGTTCCAGACCATGGCTGTTTTCATTTTTGTAAACTGTCTTTCAAAGAACAGAATTCTAATATTGTTGAAGTTCAATTTATTGGTCTTTTATGATCTGTACTCTTCTATATTGTTTTCTAGAAGTATTCTAGGTCTGTGGTTAATTTTGGGTTAATTTTTGTACAGTGAATGTGGTAAGGCTTGAAAATTTTTTTAAACATATATCTGGGTGTTAAAAAGGCATATTTTACCATTGCATTACTTTTTTTTTTTTTTTTTTTTGCTGCACTGGGAATTTTGAACCCACGACATTCTTCCATTGAACTATATCCCCAGCCATTTTTATTTTTTATTTTGAGACAGAATCTTGCTAAGTGATTGGATCTGAGCTCAAACTGGTGATCCTCCTGCCTTAGGTTCCTGAGTAGCTGGGACTCTAGACAAGTACCACTGTGCCTGGCTTGAGACTGTCATTGAATAGTATATGTTTTTTGAGTATTATATTTTGATCTTATATTTATGAGTCTATTTTTGGACTCTGTTCTGTTTCATTAGTTTGTATGTCTACATATTTGTTCATTTATTTTTACTTTTAATGCTGAGTACTCAAAGTGTACTTTTGATCTAAGAATAATTTTGTTTTTTATTTTAAAATTGTTAAAGGGCCAGGAATTTAGTTGAGTGTTGTAAGAGCCTGCCTGGCAAGTGCAAGGTTATGAGTTTGATCCCTGGTACCAAAAAAAAAAAAAAAAAGTTAAAATTGTTTGTTGCTGTCTTTTTACATATTATTTTTCTTTCATTTCTCTTTTTCTCCCTTTCTCCCTTCCCTCTTCCCTCCTTCCCTCCTTCCCTCTTTTTCTTCCTCCCTTCCTCTTATACTGGAGATTGAACCCATGGCTTCAAGCATGCTAGGCAAGTGGTGTATCACCAAGCTGTATCCTGAGCCCTTTTTACTTTTTATTTTGAGACAAGGTATCACTAATTTTCCCAGGCTGGCATCAAACTTCACAGTTTTTCTTCCACTGCCTCTCAGATAGAATTACAGGCGAACACTACAATACCTGGCTCGTAGGTTACATTCTTCAGAGCTACCTTCCAGTTTAGTATTGCTCTCTTCAGGAAACATAGTTAATAGGAAACAGGAAAATAAATCTTTTGCAAATAGGGAGGGAATCTAGAGATGCAGAGAGGGGAAGGAGGGAAAGGGAAATAAAGAGAATTAAGAATTAGGATGTAGAGGAGCTAAAGATGGCGGAACAGTAAGCAGCAGAGTAAACAGTCTCTCTGAGAGAAGCAGTTCAGATGCTGGAATATAACATCATGGAGAGGATAAGAAGGAAGGAAGTGGGTCCCCTGGACCAAGGAACGATCTAAAATATGAATTGAGGCCCACAAAGAGAATAAAAAGAATTTAAACAAAGAAGAAGGTGGTGGTTGGCAGCGCCCCAGCCTGGAGCCGGATTCACCCTGCCAGAAGAGCTGCTGAGCCTGGAGATGTGCGGTCGCAGTTGCAGTCATGGTCGCAGCTGCGGTCGACCCCAGATTCTCTGCGGAGAGGCACGGGGGTGAAGGAGAGTGGCAGATGTGGAGATCTGCGCTGGCAGC
>RJWT010013041.1:0-22019 GCA_004365215.1 Cuniculus paca | reverse complement strand
CAAAAATATGTTAATGGACTACTTATATGTTACTGGCTACCTGGACATTTGCATGTACTATCTATTTTTTATTCCTTTGATAACATTACAAGATCAGCACCATACTTATTTAAAAAGATGTCAACTACAAGTCTCAGTATTTATCTAAATGACTTGAGTAGTAAGCAGCAAGTTTCTCTATATTTGGTAGTGGCCCTGGGATTCGAAGTCAAGACAGTCTAAATTTAAATTTGTTTTAACTACTTTAGTATTCTAAGTAAGTAGAAATTTTATCTCTTTCTCTTTTTTTTAAGTTTATGATTAGTATTTTCTCAGAAAAGTTTCTAGCCAAATTAAATTTGCTGGATGGTTTTCTCAAAAATTGAACTGGAGTTGTAGCTCAGTGATGGAGCACCTGCCTATTAGGCACAAGATCATGCATCCTGTACCTGGCATCACAAAAATGTTGACATAAATTTTTTTTAAATCACAATTTTAGTTATCAACATAAAGGAGATTATCACCTATAGCTATGGTACAAAAATCCTAGTTAATTACTTGATAGATATCTAATGATTTCCTTATAATATATCAACATTCTATTTTCTGCAGCTTTCGATAAATTCACAACACATGTATCTTCATGAATATACACCACTTTGGGTATTCTCATGTTGGCCAAAAGTTAGTACACAACATCCTTGGCTGAAAAGTCACACTTAAAGCAATGACCTCTCCATCTGCTCTACAGTAACCTAGGATGTAATAGAGACACTTTCACCAAATGTGTGTACCTTCCTCAACCAAATGCAAGACTAAGAAATTGTTAGGTTTTCTGTTCCAAATATTTAATTGTACCTCAGTCTTGGAAAATGACACTAGTCTATGTGAAATCTTTGAACTTCCTTTAAATGCTTCTCCCTAGAACCTAAAAGATCTTAGTACATTAAACAGAATCATTTTTCCAGCTTCATTCCATTCTCCTGGTCAAGATTATCCCCTTTTCTCCCTCCCAGAGATGGCTTCATCTTTCCCTGTGTCTCCAAGGGCCACAGTTTGGTGGCACAGCATACTCATCTGTGCAGACAGAGGGGAAGGGTATCTCTGATGATGGTACACTGAGAAAGATCAGTGTGTGAGATCACCAGGAAATGATAAGAATTTCTCATCTATAAGAAATTGTAGTTGGCTATTAGAGATATTGTTTACTATTGCCGTTCTATGTAGGCATATACTAAAGTATTTGCTGTCACTCTTTCACTTTTTTTTTCCGATGGCTGCAGTTATATATTTTGTTATCTTTAAAATAACTGTCCATGCCATCAAGTATAATAAAATCAAACAAATCAGAATAAAATGAAACTCTCAGAACTATGAATACAATCTGAATTTCAAATCATGATAATAGATCAAGAGTGGTCATTTCCTTCCCTTTTTAGATAATTCCTCCCCTTTGACTTTCCCAATATGTATTGTGCATTTTGGATCCCACTAACACCTTTAGTTTGTCATAACAATGAAAAATCCACTCTGAACCTTATAATGAGGCTTAGCTTTTTCAGACTGTTTCAATGGCCATGTAATTAAGCCCATGTAGATCCTAGATTGTCAATACTCTAGTGTTTTTAATATCTTGACTATCTATAAGGTAGATTTCATAGTAGTTAAACTTATGATGTATGAAATCAACTGTCTGCATTTGAATCCTAGCTACCCTGCATTTACTGGTCATGTGACATTGGGCAGCTCGTTGTTTCCCATCTGGGATGTGAGACATTTATACTATCAGTGTCAGAAGGTTAATTGTGAGAATTAAGTGAAACAACATATTAAAGATGTCTGCCATAGTGCCATGCACATAGTCATTAGTAAATTTTGTTGCTTAATTCTATAAACCACTTGCCCTAATAAACCCTGTGTTTTACACTCCAAATTATATTAATATTGCTATTTGGAGTCCTGTCTCATTTTCCAGATCTAATACTTGGAACACTTTTCCAGCTATAGCCTTTTGCTAAACTACTAAATGAATTTTCTCTCTGCCTTCATTGCCTTCTGAAGTTATGGATAAACATTTGTGAGTTACCCTTATTTCCTGTACCACAGCAGAAAAACTTTTGCCAGATGTAGTCCAACTCTCCATATAAGACCCAGACTACAATTACTCTCTTTCACTCAGAGAGTACAGCCCAGAAGATTAGAAGTAGAGGGATGTGATACTGTGATCTTACCACAGAAAGTATAGGTTTGTTCTTAGCATCACAAGGTACATATTGTCTCCAATATCCAGCATTTTCATGTTCAGAATCAACTCTTCGGTCACTTTCACCCAAGAAAAGTAGTGATGACAGTGAGACATCCAACGAGCAAGTCAGGGGGTTGAGGAGGTAGCTAAGGTGGGACAAGAAAAATAAGAAAATTCTAGGAAAACAAGGTCAAGTTGGTCACCCTAAACCCTAATCTGGTACATGAGTTAGATATTTCTGGGAAATATACTCTTTCCTGGCTTGAGGGGTTCGTTTAAGAGTAAATGTTCTGCACTGTATCATCCCATTTTCTGGCTTTGAACACAGTCATGTGTCAGTGTGACTTACCACTGCAATAATCGGCAGCCTTGAGAAGAATGCTAAGAGGGTGATGTGACACGTGGACCTGGAGCTCTGCTGCGGCTGAGCTGCTAAACCAAAGTCAGAATTCTGCCTACTTCCAGAATTCTTGTCATGTGAGACTGTTTGTTTAAATCACAGTTAGCGGGACTTCTTGCTCTTTGTATGCGCAAGCTCTCAGTTCACTCACACCACAGCCCTCCAAGCTGCATACAGGCTGACATTTGTTCTTCATCTCAAAATGCCCCAAGATTCAACTTCAAACTTTCACTGTCGTTAGCTGTTCCAGTTTTCTGCTTTGTTTGGCTTGTTATCGCCACACTCTCAATCACTGCCACCTCCATCTTTTCTGGAATGCAGACCGTCTTCCCAGCACTGACAAGTCTCGAAACTCACACCTTGTTGCCATATGTTGACGCTGGCTGACAGCAGTACCCTCTCCATTGCCTGGACCAGTTCTTGGGGTACTGTGTTGATCAGGGCTGCTGCCTTGACCATGCCTACTCCTCTGAGAAGAGGAGGGAAATCAAGCAGCTTTGAAGTCACTTTCACTGATTTCTGCTTACATAATATCACAATATTAATGCTTAATGCTTGATAATCAAAGTGAGCACAAACTGACAGAATATCATTGTATCGTAAAACTCTGGAATATTAAACATGCAGATTTTCCTTTATTAACATCTGATTATGCAGAAATACATATTTCATTTGGTGATCGCAGTGATTGGTCCTGATGACTGTTCTTAAAAATGGCAGCATCCCAGACTCTAACTCCAAGCGATGGAACCAAGCCTGTGAAACCCAGTGTATTTTTAAGAGCAACTAGGAATGCAAATGCTGTCAGACTCACTTTGCTCTTTTTCCGTTGGCTCTTCCTGAGAGCATGTGTGGCTTTCTGAGAGCCAGAGCTGCACATGTGGGTCCTGGCAGAACTGTTTTCTGTGCCAGACTCACACAAGGCTCCAATGGGGCTCAGAATTCTCTCAAGTGTTCTCACCTGGCTTCTCAGCCAACTGTTTTACTTTCCATTTTTATTAAGAGAGTCAAGTTGGCAGCAAAAACTGCACTTGTTCTAATCTTGAAATCATTCTTTCCACTACCACATTATTCCTAGCAGTTTATAGAATGCACGTAAGTCTAATAGGTTGGTAAAAATGACTGTCTGCTGATAGGAGACAAAGGCTGCTTCATAGGTTTTATGCAGTATGATATGGAATTGCTTATACTAGATGCTGTCTACTTTTGCAGTGATAACAGGGAAGGTGTCCAGGCTGCCAGTACACAGCTGCACACAGGAGGACATTGTGCACTGCAGTGGTTATTGAATACTAAGAAGCAGCACTTTGATCCCTTTCCTGAGTACGTGGCACCCTAGCAATTTCTATAATGTTTAGAATAGTGGAGAGAGTACCTATCCTGAAAATAAGTTATTCCTCAATGTCAAGCATACTTGCAAGAAGCCAGGGGTTGGTGCAAATAAGTATTCAATTTTCAGTTAGCTTTAAAAATTAGGCCATGCCAAATGCACATCAGATGGGTATAAGGAACTACTTCTTTTGTGAGCATTCCTACCCGTGTTCCTTTGCTCTGTATCTCCTCTCTCCTTTCTACTTTTCTTCTTGGGTCCTTGTCTTGACATCTAGTAATTTACTTCTTGTTTTTTTCCTTCCTTACTGGGAGAGACGTACTGTTCTTTTTTCTTAGAGCGATCATTTCCCCATTCTACCAGGGGAATCCTCTGAGTTTCCACACAACACTTTGCTTATCTAAGACTTATCAAGAAATATTTTACAATGAGTCCTTTTGTTTGTCTTCTCCAGTTAACTGAGCAAATCGAGGGGATGCATCACATCTCTTCTGAATCTTCGCCACCATCTGCATTTGCCCTACAAACAGTAAATACGTGGTAAAGGTTTATTTTACATTGAAGCACCAGAGAAACATTATTCCATAATTTCCTTGCCAAAAAATTTACACAAATATTTACAAACCTTACAAGATGCTTAGAATAAGACCTACATATATAACACAAATGAAGGAATAGTGTGGCATATTGTCCAACCAAATGTGTTGAATTTTTGCATTCTTTCGTCTTTTGCATTCTTTTGTCTCCTATTCTTTTTACCTATTCCTGATTGTGGTGAAAAGCCTGCCTTTAGAATGCCAGTGGGGAATAGTGAAGAGAGGCTGGAACAAGCTGTGCCACTTTACATAGAGCTTATATCCTCAGGGGCACCAATATTAGGAATTATATGGAATGATCTGTATAGATTTGTAGAAAAAATTAAAATTCAGAAACACTAAGTGTGAACTAGGGAAGGCAAAGACTTCAATCTGTTTATTTGTATCTTTTACAAAATAACCCCTTTCCACAATATGGTTTTCCAGATCCATTTATCTCTGTTTCCTCATATAATATTGCTAAATATTAAAGTGATTTATGATTGCTAATATTCTTTCTTAAGTTATCTGATTATAAAAAAGTAAACATTTGGCCAAATTATAGGAAAACTGCATAATAAAGATGCTGTCAGAGTAATAATTTTGGTTTTGCACTGTAATGTAGGATCAAAATAATTGGAAATTATTCACATTATTTTATATATTTAACATTTTGTAAATTAGGTTGAGGATTTCTTTAAGTGTTTCAGATTCTAGTGCATGCATTTTATCATGTAAAAAGCAGTTAGTTTTTGCATTCTTTCTCAATGACTGTCTCACGATTACAGTGAGATGGTAATCTGGCCAAATCCTTGCTCTCCAGATGGTTTACAAAGGTTTGGAACATTCCATCAATGGAAAAGTTGACCAGCTGAAAGAAAGCCTCCTGTAATTCTCATCTTAGTAAGAAAAACAACATTGATTTTTACTTTTTATTTCTTTATTCTGTACCTTATAGAGACCCCTTTACAGCTTAGGCCCTTTAATGTTTTTCAATCTAGGATATAGGTAGATTTGTTTGTTGTTCTTTTTAAATTATTTTTTATCATGGAAAACTTTAAACATTCAAATCAGAAGAGGATAGTGTACGCCCATATATCCATCACTAACACCAACAGTGCTCACTCAACTCCTGGCCAATCAAGTTTCTTCTTAAACCCCTACCCCATTTCTCTTAACCCATTTCCTACTGTCAAGACATTTAATTCCTTATTACTTCCCCATGTGTCCATAAAAGATGAAGTCTTTCTTTGCAATCATCACTACAGTAGTGATCAGTTCCACTAATGTAAACTAGCTAGTCCAGTGTTTACTTTTCCCCATGAGCGAGGGATGGAGAAAGTTTTAATCAGTGGGTTCTAAGGTAGACAGCACTTGGCAGCAGCATTCACCATAGTTTTTAATTACACCTCTTAAAGATGCTGAGGAAAGAGGACTTTCACAAATGCTTCAGAAAGTGGCAAGAATTATGGGGTACATGCATTCAAAGTGAGGAGGCGTATTTTGAGGGAGATTAATGGCCATGATATTTTAAAATGTACTTTTTAAAAATATGTTGTATTTTGGATCAATTCTTGTATACTAGCTTCCTTGGTTCTAGAAATGAATTTGTACAGTGCATTTGTACATACATAGTCATCTAGTCTTTTATCATGGGTTCTTTTCTTTCTGGTGGGAGCTATTCTCTTTCTGCTGCATTGTGCATGCTACATGTTATTAACTTTTATTCTCAACCATAGGCAGCCTCAGGAGTCTTCAAGAAGAGTCTGGGGCCTGCTTCTGCACTTCTCTCTCTCTCTCATCTCTCAACACTTGCCACTGTCTTCTTCATACTGTGGTCACTGCTTTGCATAGTTCCTCAGCATTTTCATAGGTGCATGGCCCACTGCCACTCAAAGGACCACAGCTCCTGAAGGACATGATGAGGGCCTGTGCCTACAATAGGACTTCCTCTTAATTTCTATGCACTAAGACTGTTGAAGACCTGTGATGCATACCAAGCTGAAACTTTAGAGATTTTGCTCTTTCTCGTCTAAATCCTCTGTATGAGATGAAGGCAGCTTTGTGGTGGGTTTGTGGAAATAATATTTGAATTAATTTTATAAATGAGGTCTTGTTTCTTTAGCTAAGACTCAAGCAATTTCTGTTCTTTTTCTTCTTCATTTTGACTCATTTTACACAAGCATTCATGCTACTTTTTTTTTTTTTTGCTGTGGAGGAAAAAATAAGTAATTTTTATTTTTATTTTTCAGTGAGTTATACTAAGTTTTTTCAACAGACTCCAGTTGGCAGAACATTCAGTCTAGGGACAAGAAGTGTTCATAAATGTATGCACCACTCCAGTGACATTTCTGGTATTTTATAACTTTGTGTTTTCCATTTCAAGATATCTCTAAAATATGGAGTAATTTTAAAAATCAATTTGCACGTGTGTACCAAGAAGTTTTGTTATGATAATCTTAAATATTCCATTCTTTTCTTGCATTATAAGGGAGGGGGAGGACATAAGCAAGGTAAGAAATGATAATGAGATCTTCCCTACTATGGTTCTATTATTTAGTGCTACTGTACTGACGGAATCAGAGCCAACAGGACAGAGCAAGCATATTTCCCATTTCCACATTAAATGCAATAGACAGCTTTTTGTTACTGCAACAAAACAAGGCACATTAACTTTATAGTGAAAAGAGGTGTATTTTGCTTCCAGTTTTAGAACCTCAAAGCCATAGCACCTGCATTGATTCAGTTCTGGTGAGTGCCATTGGGTTCCATCACATCATGACCAACGGCAATTGAGAAAGTGTATGTAGAGGCAAATGATCATATAGCAAACAGTAAGCTAGAGAGACCTGGGTGGCCAAAATTACAAAAAAAGTTCAACATTTATTGCCATCAAGGAAATGCAAATCAAAACTACACTGAGAGTCCATCTTACCCCAGTCAGAATGGCTGCCACTGAAAATACTAAAAAACTATAAATGCTGACGGGGCTCTGGGGTGTGGGGAAGGAAACCCTTTACACTGCTGGTGGGAATATACACCAGTACAGCCCTTGTAGAAATAAGCTTGGAGCTCCATCAAAGCTAAGAATAAAACTACCACATTACCCAGTGAATGAGTCAAAGTCAGCATATTATAGCGATAACTGCATACCTGTTTATTGCATCAATATTCACAGTAGTCAAGTTTTGGAATCTCTCTATGTGTGTGATAATAGATATATGGATAAAGAAATTATGGGGTATATATATATACACAATGGAATATTATTCATCCATAAAGAAGGATAAAATAATTGCATTCTAGGAAAATGGATGGATCTGGAGATGATACTGAATGCAATAAGTCAGACATAGACAAGTATTCCTCTCATATATGGAATCTAGTGTGCAGGGAAATTACATAAAATTAGATGAAAAACCACTTGAGAAAAGAAAGTATATCAGCAAGAAGGTATGTAAGAGTAAGGGAAGATGGCGTGGGGTGGATATGATTAAGTTTATTATACATGTGCATGAAGAGGTGACAATGAAACCTATTATTCTGTATAATTAATATGCACTACTTAAAGAAGGCTATCTTCAACACCCTTTCCACCTGGGTTAAGTGTCTCTGTCAGGGCTTCCTGAGGTCATTTGGCCCCTCAATATCAAGTACATGGAAAGCAGCTGTAAAACTGCCTTCTTGTGTGTCTTCCTCCTTTCAACTTTCTCTTGAAATCAGAGATTATATGTGATTGATCCACACCGAGTCTAACACCCTTTCCATCTGGGTTAAGTGTCTCTGTCTTCAATAAATCTTTGATCTTCAATAATATTTGTTGAATTAAGTCAATATGTTTATTAAATTTGTTGTATATTATTTTATCTATATCAACCTCTATTTATTTATGGCAGATAAGTTTATGCTACTATATTGAATTAAGATCTATAAGTTTATGCTACTATGTTGTTTATGCTACTATAAGTTTATGCTACTATGTTGAATTAAGATCTTCAATAATATTTGTTGAATTAAGTCAATATAAGTTTATTAAATTTGTTGTATATTATTTTATCTATATCAACCTCTATTTATTTATGGCAGATAAGTTTATGCTACTATAGTCCATGAGATGTGCAACAAGATAGTAAATGGTAGTTTCTTAAGGAATGTTTAACCATAGTATATAGAAAAAATGCCACAATCCTATGCAAAATGATCCCCAGGAATGAAGAAAACTTTGAAAAGGTCGTGAAGAATGCTGAGATTAAAGAGGCAGTGATCCTTGAAAACAGCCATCGCTGTGTTAGTGAGCTCTGGTTGGAAAAAGTCTTTGATTGCAAACATAGCAAAGCAAATGGGCACTGAGGGAGAACAGCCTTGTACATAACAGAGGATCCAGAAGTGTGAGCAGAATCATTCCCCCACCAGAAAGAGATCCTGAAGGCTGTCATCAGTTGCTTGGGGAGGAGAATGAGGCACCAACACTTCCCACACTGTAAAATGTTCTCATTCATTGAATATGTGCAGGCTGAAGAAAGCTATGTGTGCTGTTCTCCTTCACAAGGGGTGAACTCCTTTTGACTAATCCTGTATTACCTTTGTGAAACCCCAGGTTAAAGAATCCCTGCATGTATTGTTTAATGTGGTATGGGAGATGATGAAATCAAGCATTTAGTGCTCAGAATGTGTGCAAATCCTGAAGCACTTTACTGAAATATTGAGCCCCTCAAATGGTTTTTCCTTTGTTCTGAAGGTGTGGTAAACATTCCACATTACACAAGTGGCCTGTTTTTTTACATAATTTCAATGCAGTTGTCCTTCATTCACACTCTGCACGGTAATGTATTTGCAGAGTTGAAATAAAACATGCAATTCTGGTGAGGCTATTTTAAATTATTTTATTTCTTAATAACAGAAGGAAATTAGTGAAATAAAATTGCCCAAGTTAATGCAATTCCTTAAAATATCAGTGCAAACACTTGATTAGATTTTAATTTAGATGTAGTTGGCTAACATAGAACACACAATGTTTGAATACATAGTATTTCTTCCTTTTTAACAATTTGTATTATAACAAGGTAATGTATTTATGCTGCTTCAAGTATCAAGTACTATAAATTTAATAATAAAAAACAAGAATTTTTCTGCCCTACCTTGTCATCCACTGCTTCAATTGTTAGAATTTATTCTGTTGTTTATATTTTTTTATTTCAAAATTATATATTCTGTCTATATAATTTATTTCACTTTATAGATGTTTAGATTTTAGCAGTGCTCTATCACACGTATCTTTTTCCTTTCCTACATTTTTTCTGATAAAAAAGACTATAACTCTGGTTAAGGCACTACTGAACATCGCCTAATTATGACTAAGTAAATGTGGTTCATTGCTCATCTAGGTGCTGCGCACCGATTGCATTTCATTTCCTTAAAACTTGTTTGTTTCCTTCCCCTCCTTCTCATTCCCGTTTTCCTTCTGTGTTTGGTTTTCTTAGTTTCCTGTGCTCTTATCGATTTGTAGTTAAGTGTTCCAAAAGCCTCTGATGGAATTGTGAGTCCTTCTCAATATTATTTTATATATAGCCAAACACATCAGAGTTTCATGGGTTCCTTTTCCATCTGGAGTTCTCATTCCTGTCCAAACCACAGTGACTATGGTCTAACCTACACTGCCAACCTGGCTGTGTCCTACTTATTCTTCCAGGCATTTCTCCAACATTTAAGTCAATGAATTGACAAGATAATGTCAAGTATTTTGGTTGACAATTGCAGAAAATATCCCCCAAACTTCACTCTCCCTAGTCCCCCATTAATTGCAATATAATGAGGTACCACACCTGTGACTGTGTTACTTTTATGGCATGGTTGAACTTAGAAGGGGTGATTACTCAGGTGGGCCTAATCAACCACATGTGATCTAAAAATTAGAAAATTTTTCCAGCTAGTTATAGAAAAGGAAGGCAGAAGGGAAAGCAAATTCTAAACCAAGTAGGACTTGGTGCACCATTTGCTGACTAGAAGTTGGAGGACAAATGAGGAATGCATTTGTGCGTGAGACCATGTGGACGAATCTCAGAAATGCTTTGTTGATCCAAAGAAACCGAAATTAAAAGAGGCCATGAACTATAATCCCATTTATATAAAGTCCAAAGAGTATGACAAACTAATTTATGGTGTTAGAAAAAAACTGGTTCTAAGGATGAGACGGAGATGGGATGAACTAGGAAGAGTCCCAGGAGGCCTCTCTAGGGAAGTAGAAGAATGGGTCTTTTAATTTCGGTGATGGTTTCATGAGCGTCTGCAGCTGCAAAACTCAGAACCAAAAGGCTAATATTGGTGCATTCAAATATTCAACTTGATTAAGCTGCTAAAGCTTCAATATTTCCATATCACATTCATAATATACCATTACAAGTTAGGTCACCAGGGAAACCACTATATCTTGTCTTTTAATGTAGCTACATTCCTCATCTTCACAAAATAGATACATTTTTGGAGAACTCATGTGATACTCTCTTTCTTTTCTAAGCAACAGCCCTCCTTTCTAAAGAAGACTCCTCTTTTATTGTTTACCTAATATATTCTGAATGTGATTGTCATACAACTTGAAAGGCACTTTATCTTTCCTTAGATAGTAAACCTTCTAGATTATTGTTGACTTTTATTAGTAGCAGTGTGATATCAAGATTTACAAATACATAAAAAACATTTTGAATATAATCTTAACAAAATCACTTGAAGGGCTGTAATTATAGGGTGGATCTATGAAATATGTTTATGGATACATATATTAAATTAAAAATGCAAGACAATAAAAACTAGTTTAGCCACAGAACAGTAACAATTCATAGAATTACAAGCAAATATCAGGAAATATGAACTTTGTAAAGCATCAATGATCTACTCCATTTTGCCATGCAGGAATCTACTCAATCTGTTTTTAATTAAAACCAGCTTCTCTAGCTTTAAGCTAATCCGGAGAAGTGGAGTCATAAAGAGCAGAAGGGAAAGTGGTTCTCGCTGACAGATGATAGAGTACAATGTCTGTGCTTTTCAGTTTATCACCTATTAATTTCGGAAGTCTGGATTATGATGGATCTCTGGTATTTCGTTTCAGTCTTAAATAAGGGATTGTGACTGTCAATAGGAATGGCTGTAATTTAGCTTTTGACTTCAGTCTTTTCCCTGTCACAGATATAACTGAAGATTTGGTTGTAGGCTGAATAATAGGACCATTGAGCATACTTGTGACTTACAAACTAAGATGATTTGGTGCTTGAGACTTCAAAAGACTTGGATTCTGAATGCCTGATAGGTTGTTGTTCTTGAAAATGAGCCACCATTGTGCTGACTTTGCACATTTTACCATCTTTCCCGTCTTAGGATCTAGATAACAGTCAGGCAACAAGATCTCTGCTTATTTTTGACGGGCATTACCTACAGGCACCTGCTGTTCACATACTGTAGGAGTGAGAGTGGATATAATAAAATATCATTTTTTAAAAATTGAAGTTCCCCTATGCAGCATAATACATAGCTTTCCTGTACTAGCTGTGTGACCTGGGCAAATTTCTTAACCATGATGACCCATGGCTTTCCTAAAGGATGATAAGATGAAATGTGCATTTATTCTTTTATTGTTGTTGAGATACAATTTCGGTATACATTAAGAATTGTCACGGATTTTAACAGTCTCTACACCTGAAGTACCCAATTCCACACCACGTGCAGCCAAGGCTTCTCTGCCTTTCAAGTGCTAATTTCTACCAGCATTTTCCCCGCCCCATCCCAGCCCAATGAGATACCTAGCTCTTCTTTTGACTTTCAAATTGCCTCATTTGTAAATTCAGCAGCAGTTGTTTTCTAAGGATATGTGGACAGTTTACAGCAGAGAAGACAAGCTGTCCACTGAGGTCTTGTGGTTTCCCTTTCTCGGGGATTAATTGTTTTTGAGAACAGCTTCTTAGCATAGTTACTGGCATATGCAGTGGTAGTTTTCTCCTAATCGGTCTCCTTTCCTCTGACTCTATGTGGTAATTTGGAGCTGTGCTGTTCTTACAGTGCTGAGAGTTTCTAACTTTCACGCACCATTCTCAGTGATCCCATCCTGGATCTTGTGACCTCTTTTCTACAGCACAAGGCTGTCTTCTAGAACTTCCTGGGGTGATGGAAATGCACTGCCCAGTGTTGTAGCTATGAGCATATGTGACTATTGAGCATTTGAAATGTGGATAGTGTGACTGAGAAACTGGATGTTTATGTTTTATTTTAATTACTTTTATTTAAAAAGCTACACCAGACTAGTGTGTACCGCATATAGCTCCAGCCCTAATGACAATGATTTATGCTCAAGAATCAGACTCTTTCTTCCCAAGATAGGAGGTGGAACTTCGCTTATCTTAAATTTTTAAAAAGTCTGTCTTTTTAATGTTTGTAATTTTGTTCTCTATTTAAACATCAGCACATAATCTTTAGTGTACAAAATTAATATGAGATTTGGGCTTTTAACAATAAAAGTTCTCATTCAGTAAAGCAATAAAGAACCATCCGGATGTGGTTTTTAGGAAGGAATTTAGGTGATTCTAATGCCAGCAGTCTATAGTTCAACTTCTAAGAAACAGTGTCAATAAATGTCCTAAACACTTGAATTAAAGGAGGTTGTGAATAATAATAAATATGGAATATTTTTAAACTGTGTTGGCATTAAAAATTCCACAAAAAATTAAGATTAAGAAAGGAAAAACACACTGTGTGCTAACTAGTAGTGTCGGGCTCAGTCTCTGTACTCCTATGCAATTTTTATTCTCTTTTCCTCAGGGATTCTGTGGTGGGAAAGGACAAAAGTTCCTGAATCTGTAAGTTGTATAAAAGGAGAAGGCAGCTATTTGATCCCCGTTTCTCTCTCATTATTCACTAATTCATTAAATCACTGATGAGCTAATAAATTCTGGGAATAAGATGCTACTCTCACAGTCCTTATTGTTTGGTGTCTGGAGAAAGATTATTGAATGCTTAGTGTTTTTAAGGGACCCTGCTACATTATACCTGTGTCTTATGTCATTGTAAATTCCCTCCCCAAAACAACCATTTGCATAGGGATATTGATGCTACTCAAATAAAAATATTTCACAAGTAATTCAAACATTCTATATAGAAATCTGTAGATTATATCACATTAGGTTGTGTAGTTTGGATCTTGAGTTTTCCCCCAAATGCCCAACTGTTGAAGGCCTGGTTTCCAGTATGTAGCACTTTTGGGATGTAGTAAGGCCTTAAATATATGGCACCGAGAGAAAGGACGTTTGGTCACTGGGCAGGGGATTGACCTTGAAGAGGGTATTGAAACGTTGGACCCTTCTCTCTCATTTTGCTTCCTGGCACCGTGAGGTGAACAAACTCTGTAAGCATTCTCTCTGCTGCCATAGACCCAAAACAACATGGCCAAACAACTATGGACTGAAACCTCTGAAACTATGAGCCAATTTTCCTCTTTAGAAGTTGATTGCTCAGGTACTTTAATAAAGACAGAAAGCTAGCTAACAGTAGGTAAGGAGAGAGAAAATTTTGGAGCAGAAGCACCATGAATAGACAAGTGGGGAGACCCATTTGTGTTTGGAAGTACACAGACTCATCCTACTCTATTTTTATAGTATGAAACCTCTGTCAATATAAGACTTGGAAGTCACTCTGACTGGTGGACTGCATCTTGGACATCTGAGAGTGATGGGAATATTTGGAGAGACAGAGAACAAAGATGTCTAAAAACTTAGTTTTTAACTCAGATGCTTATTTTCCCAATATAATATTGTTACATGTGTCAATAATTCATTTCTATTGGAACAGTATATTTCATATCCATGTAGGTTCACTGGACATGTTACTAATATACACAGTACTAGTGCAATATGCTGCCTTTAGAATATTACATTAATCTTAGCTTTAGCCAAAATGCCTTGAATGAGAGTAGTTAATGGTAAAATCACAGGGTCAATATGTTGAATTGAATGGCCAAGAAAGTCATGACCAGGATTAAAGGAGAAGGGCTTTATTAACATGTGCTGTTATAATCTCTTTAAATGAACAGTAATGCCTCAATTTATGAACACTTGTGTTTGCAAACAATTCAGTTTGCAAACAAAATACTGGCAAAATTTTGCGTCCATTCACAAACTCTACACCAGGTGACAAACACTACCATGGCTGTCCCCACACAAACACAAATATAACCATCTTCCCCAAAACTGTAAAACAAATTATGTTTGTAAGTTGAGGTACCACTGTATTTTATTTAGCCTAAAGAAGAGAAAAAAAAGGGAAAGCTAAGAAAAAAAGAAGCACAGAAAGAAAAAAGAAAGAAGGATAAAGGAAAGAAGAGAGAACAAAATAACAGTGGGAGGGAATCTATCAATTTAGTCTAGAAAAGCAGAGAAAAAAAACTGTAGAATATGCTGGCATAGAGTCACCAGCAGTGCTTGGAGGGTCAGTAATTCTCAGTCCCTTATGCAATATTTTACCCTTATGCTCTGTGTGGTAAATCATTTTCAGGAGTGGATACCGATTCATCAGTGTTACAAATGTACTTGTCTGAACATTACACAAACATCATATCTGGTTGTTTCCACTCTTTTATAAAGCTTAGCTAAATCTGATTTTTTGGGGGGGGAGAGTTAAATTGTAGATATCTGCATGAGGGCTATTTTTCTCATGGTGAATTGTAACATTTGTTATTTATGAGTTGGTGACTGTCACTTAGTAGTGACCAGCACTGTGTTTACTGAGATAACATACTCAAGTCAAATTGCCGACTTAGTGATCTGACAAAAGTTCTGTTCCCACCAGTTGCATTTGATTGGCTATATCCCAGTTTTATGTCACATATGTCATTACTACTGTAGTTCTTAAATTCATAAACATGAAAAGTGAATATTAGCTGAGAACACTGTGTACAATGTACTTTGATGCTTTATGTGTTTTCACTTCATTGCAATATTATTGAGTGGTATTGTAATCTTCAAAGAATGGTCTTCTAATTGGAAAGTCATTTTTATTAATCAGTTTGACAGAGCTTGATCAATTTGAGCTTTTTGTTCAAGTTGGCCCGACATGATTTTGTACTTGTTTTCTTTGAGATATGTTTACTCTTCAGTTTTTGGTCAGCAGAGTATTAGTTTTGCATTTAACCAACTAACTATCCAAGCAAGCAAGCATTCATAAGACATTAAGTGTAGGGAGGTTTGCCTTCTGGAAACTTGGGAGCTCTGGCTTTGGCTGTGAAGTCTGAAAATGTCACCTGTACCTTAATTATTTGCACATGTAAGAAGTGAGTCACAACTGTGGGAACATTCTTCCCCATTTACTGACAGGCATTTGGAATTTTACCAATTTGAATCCTATCACCTTAGTGTGAAAAAATTTCAGATTTCCTCATACCTCATCCATCCACACCCATAGATAACCCAAAGTTTTTCCTGTATGAATAAAGGAATGAAGTATCTGAGAGCCTCTAGAGAGGTCATAATGGGGTTGGGGGAGAACATTTGGAAGAATAGAAGACAGAAAAAGCATCCTCCACCATGGAACAATAAACCTTAAAAACAGAAAAGGAATGAATACCAAACAATGTCAGGTAGACTTGAGTAAAAAGCTCAGCTCTGTCACTAACTAGACTTTTAAGAAACAGAAAAATTATTTTGACATGTTAACATTAACTTAAGCCTTATTTATGTCTGCTATAATATGAGAAAGCAGACCATGCAGTATTCCTATAATTAAAGAATAATGATCAAGAATAGAAAAATAGAATACATATAAAAGACTATTTCTGTGCCAAATGAATAGCTGATACAAAATTAGTCTAGAATGACAAATCTTTGCCAGATCAGGGCTTTGACATTTCTCCCAAGCAACAGAAACGTTCCACTACAGAATAGGATTGGAGACAAGGATCTGTAAATAGCAATCTTCCTTTGTATACCAATTTCACTTTGGGACTTCTTTTGACTAACACCCCAAAGCCTTACACACACTTAGAAGTCTATTGACTCTCACAGTCTGTTTGATAAATAGTGCTGGCAAAAGTGGATTTACATAAGCAGAAGAATGAAACTAAGTCCCTTTCTTTTACTATACACAAAAATCAACTCAAAATGGATCAAAGACCTAAGTGGTAAATCCAATGTATGAAATCATTGCAAGAAAACAGGAGAATCATTTCAAGACATTGGTGTAGACAATGATTTGTTATTATAGGACCCATAAAACACAAGCAGCAAAAATGAACTGAGAAACTTCTTCACAGCCCAGGATACAATTGACAAAGTTAAAAGACAACCTACGGAATGGGTGAGAAAATTCACAAACTATTCATCTAACAAAAACTGATGTCCAGAATCCAGAAGGAGCTCAAAATGCTAAACATAAAAAAAAGCAAACCAAGTATAAGAAAAAAGCTAAAAGACCAAAGAGACAATACTCAAAGCAGATATATAAATGTCTAAAAAGCACATGAAAAAATACTCATCAAAGAACTGCAAATCAAAACCAAAATGAGATATCATTTTACCCCAGTTAAAATGGCTATTTTGAAATAAACAAAAAATTATAAATGCTAGTAAGGATGTGGAAGGAAAAGCACTCTTAACCACTGTTGGCAAAAATACAAATTAGTACAATCATCATGGAAAATAGTGTAGAGTTTGCCCAAAAATCTAAAAAGAGAATCGCCTTATGATCTAGCACTTACACTACTGAATACATGTCCAAATCAGTATACCAAAATGATATTTGCACTCCCATTGTTTATTGCAACACTATGCTCAATAACCAAAATATGCAGTCAACCTAGATGACCTTCAGTGGATGAATGAAGAAAATCAGTCTATTTATACAGTGGAGTATTATTTAACCTTTAAAAATTCTATCATTTGCAGCAATATGAATAGAACTAGAGGTCATTATTTCAAGTGAAATAAGCCAGACACATAAAGACAAATACAACACATGTCCTCACTCATTTGAGGAAATTAATAAAAAGAGCAGAATGGACTTGTGGTCATTAGATAAAAGGCAGTAGGGATAAGGGATGGAAAGAAGTTCAGTAAGAGGTACTAAAACAGAATGGAGAAATCCCTTTTGGTTCTTCTTTAGCACGGTAAGTAACTATAGGTTAAAATAGTTGGTGATAAGTTTCAGAATGACTAGAAGAGTACAAAATTTCCAATATATCAAAGTCATTAATGAATGAAGAGTTAGAAATGTATACCCTGATTTCATATTGTATGCACATATCATATTATCATAATGTACACAATAAAGATGTATAAATACTATGTTTCAATAATAAAAAAGAAGTCTATTTGCTTTAAACATGCAAAAAGTCCAGCTGAATCAGCAGGTCAGTAAGGGGTACCCTGAGAAAGTGAGAAACCATGAGCATTTCCTCCTAGTCAGTTGTCCTTTAAATTAATCAATAAAAACTACCATTCTATCTGAGAATACATAGGTGAATATAACTACTAAAGGAGAGACAAATGCTTCACAAAAAGGTGAACTGATCTACAACTTGGAGGTCAATTAGAATTTCCTGAAAGAGAGAAAAAATTGCAGCTCTCTTTTTCTCTGACTCTTCCATCTTGAACCTAAAGGAGCTATGTATTTGCCTTGATTGGATTCTTGAGTGGCAGCACTACAAAGTTAGGCAGCATTAAAGTTTTAATTAAAATATTAGAAGCCCTATGTTCAGTAAGATCAAATATTTGAAATGGTTCTATGTAACAGAGGCTAATGTGGCCAACCAAGATCAGATAAAAAAATAGTAAATAAGTATCTTTCAGGAGTATATTCTTGTTACAATAAACCAACCAAGTGTATTCCCAGTAGGCATTTATGAGACTCAGACAAGCAAAAAGCTAAGAGAAGCACCGTGCCCGGGTACTGCCAACCTCTGGGGAAATGGAAAATGTGCACCACAGGAATAAAAGCAATGACTTAAGGGTGAGTCACTTCTTCCAGCTTTCAGCTTGATTGACTATTTTTATGTAAACAGCTTAGATCTTAGCAATAGCACCCTAAAATCACACCAAAAAATTATAAATGAACTAGAATCAAAGGAAAAAGTTATACAGGATACTCAAATAAATAATATATTCATTCTTCTACAGTTGTTATAGTTGATACATTGTGTCAACTTGAGAAGTTTAGAAGTTCAACTGAGAGACTCAGAAGGGAGCCAGGGTTCTTACTTTGTAAATATCCTCATCCTGTGCAAAGCAAGGCAAGAAGATTTTGTGAGTGTTACACCTGCCCTGAAAGGGGTGGGGGTGGCCTGTGTACTGTATAAGGGAGGAGAGGAGGCTTTTTTTTTTTCTTCACTTCTTTTTTGCTCTGGCTGCTGCCTTGAAGTGTTGCCCCTGTGCCATGCCACCCTGTCTTGGAGCCAGCTGATTATGGACAGAAATCTCCAGAAACTGTAAGCTAAATAAACCTTTTCTTCCCTAATTTTGGGTGTCAGGTGTTTGTCTCAGCAACGAAGAAAAGTAACCAAGACAACAATCTAAGTAATCCAGATCTATGACTAGAAATGTACTGAGGTTGAAGCATACTTAAAAAATAATAATTCATTTTTTCTGAAGAAATTTCTGGTGAACAATACAATAAATCTTACAGACAAAATTTCTATTTATTAGAGATGGTATCCAAGGTGAAAGCAACTTATTACATTACATGCTTTCCTGTGATTTTTTTATATGAAAATATCAAGCCAGTAATAGAGGAGTCTTTTCTGAAATTACAGTCCTCTGTTAAATTTCATATTTAAAAATTAATTTTTTGGTGGCACAAGTCTGCAACCCCAGCACTTGGGAGGCTGAGGCAGTAGAATTGCCACAAATTCTAGGCCAGCCTAGACTACATAGTTCAAGGCCATCCTGAATACATAGTGAGACCCTGCCTCAAAAAAAATAAAAAAAAAAACAAAACAGAGCAAAAAAAGATAAACTCTTGGTCTTCCCTTAGTGCTAGTTTTGCAGCATTATCTCAACTTGTGCTTCTCTTTTGAGGAAGTATGCAAATCATCACCATAATTTAAGTAATAATTTCTAATCATCAGCTTTTAGTAAAATACAGTACACTACTTTTATTCTGAATTGAAGTAATATCCAAATTCCTAGAAGAAGCAAAATCATTCAAGTATGTGCTCTCTCATTAAGTAGTTTTTGAATGTCTATTACTAGGAATATTCTGTTATTACACATGGGACTTGCAGTAATATGAAGGACTATAGTGTTATTTGAAAGGTGACTTGCATTACTTGTCAATATACATTGGAAATTAAGATGGCTACCTAAAATTTTTTCACAAAGAAGCCTGTTTGGTATTCTAAGAAAAGAGAGACAATGGAATCCTAAAATTGCAGTTCTATTTATAATTTCCAAAACTTTGAAGTAACTTAAGATGCCCCTCAGTAGGCGAAGGCATAAATAAAATTGTGGTGCAGAGAAAAGAATGCAGAGAAAGTATATATTTCAGAGATAAGAGAATGAACTCTTAATCCAAGAAAAGGGAGAAAACTTAAATACAGAGTGCTAGGTGAAAGAAGTCAACATATAAAGGTGGCATACTATATAATTAAAAAAATAATTTTACAATATCTTGGAAAAGGTAAAACTATGAAGACAAGAAATGAGATCCTTGGTTTCTAATGTTAGGAGGGAGGGAGAGATGAATAGGCAGTGAGTGTATAGGGAAGACTTTTAGGGAACTATACCTATTCTTTTTGTTACTCCAGTGGTAGGCATGGGTTGTTACAACCAATGGATTATACAACAGTGTATTAAACCCTAATGTACTGTATGACTTTCAGGTGATCAGGATGGATCAATGTAGCTTCCTCAATTGTCATAAAAAGTCCCACTTTGGTAGGGTTTGCTGATAACGGACAAGTTGTACATGTGTGAGAACAGGGAATTTATGGAAATTATCTTTGCTTTCTTCTCAATTTTGCTGTGAATCTAAAGTTCCCTAAAAATGAGGCTTAGTAATAAAACAATAATGAATCTTTGGTCTTCAGTCTTCAAAAATTTTAAAGGTGTGAAAATTAATAAAAGACTAAGAAATGAAGGGCCTGGGATCTAGCTCAGTGGCCTAAGCACCTGCCTGGCAAGCACAAGGCCGTGAGTTCAATCCCCGGTGCTGGAAAAAAAAAAAAAGACTAAGAAATGATTGAGACTGAAAGAGGATAAAGAAAGATGACAACTAAGTGTGATACATGATGTTGAACTAGATTTTTGTTGAAAAAACAGGGCTATCAGACAACCTGGAAAATTTCTGAATTAATTCTAAGGATTAAATAGTTGTAACTGATCCATGCTTTTTTTCCTGGGCATTAAATTCAGGGCCTTTTTCCTGCTAGACAAATACTCTATGATGGTTTCATAATTTGGTAATTGTACTGCCCTTATTTAAGATAGCTTTGTGTGTGTGTGTGTGTTCAAGTTTTTGGTTAGTTTAAAATTTGGAAAATACAAGCAAACACACATGGTAAAGAATTATTTGAGTGCTGATTGTAGCAGTCAAAAATAAAAACAAATAATTCCATGTTAGAAAACCTTTGAGTAATGCAGTGCAGTCATTTAGGTGAGAGTTGATAGTGGCTTAGATGAGAAAAAGAAAGGGGAGGATTCAGACTTTGTTTGGAAGAAAGGGAAAACAGAACTTGCTGGTTTATGTGGATTATAGAAGAAATATGGAAATTGAGAAGGTTTTTTTTTTTCTGTCTAAACAATTAGGTCAATGACAATGCCATTAGGAGATAGAAGAGCAGAGTAGGATGAATGAATCAGGTCTCATCAATAGAAGAGTAAGTTATAAGGAAAAGAAAGAAGCTCAATATGCAATTAGAGAAGAAAAGATATACCAAGGATAAAATGTCTCGTGGACCCGGAGAAATTGCTTAGACTGAGTCCTGCTCCCATGCGTGTTCCAGAGAACATCATGTAGGTTCCTAATCACTTTAGATCCCCAGGCACTGTCTGACTCCACTCCCGTGCAAACTCCAAGTCCCTTGTGGGCTGGTACGCAGCTCAGTACAGAAGCATGAGCATCCACCATCAGATACCCATAGCCAGCACTGGCTAGAAAAACCGAACGGTCTTGCTTCAGAGAAATTGTAGCCAATGCCAGAAGTGCCTGGGACCCCACTACCCCCATGTATGGAAGAAACCAGGAATATGTCAAGAGGAAAAAGGAAAGGCAATCTCTGGCATCCCACCCAAGCAGCGCAAGTCCAGGAGAGGTAAACACAGAAGAGATTGGGAGTCACACACCTGAAATGTCTGAAGTGATGTCAACTGAAGTAAAGAAACAACTTCATGAGGCTATAAAAGAAACTAGAACAGAAATACTATCCCAGGTAAAAGAAGAAATGAAAAACATAATAAAAGAATTGCTAAGCATCTCTAAAGAAGACACAGATAAAAAAATAGAGGAGCATAGGAAAATGAGGGAAAC
>RJWT010013040.1:0-22016 GCA_004365215.1 Cuniculus paca | reverse complement strand
AAAACAACTTCCAACCCAGACTGATGTACCCTGCAAAACTTTCCTTCAAAATTAATGGATAAACAAGATACTTCCATGACAAAGAACAACTCAAGGAATTCATGACCACCAAACCAACCCTACAAAGATTACTAAAGGACATTTTAGAGAGAGAGAGAAAAAAAAAGACCACAGTCTCAGGAACAATGTCAGATGGGTACCATCAAGTGGGGCCAGTCGATTGAATGGAGAGGAAAAATAGGGAGCCAATGGCAGGAAAATAGCATGGCAGAGACAATGCAGTGCAATAGGACCTCAAGGCACTAATAGAAAAAGAGGCAGAGTGGATCAGGAGACAGGATCCATCAATATGCTCTATGCAAGAAACACATTTAGCTAGAAAGAAAATTCATAGTCTGAAAGTCAAAGGAGAGAGAACAATGCCCTATGTGACAGGGATCCAGAGGGGGGAAAAATAATATGGGTATCCTGCCCATTAATTGCAGAATGGATAAGAAAGACATGGGATTTCATGGGGTGGAAACCTACTCAGCTATAAAGGAAGATAACTTCAAGGCTCTTGTGGGTAGATAGAGGCAACTGGTAATAGTGCTCATGGATGTAATGGGCCAGAGTCACAAGGGTGAATTTTGTGTTGTCTCCATAGCATAACAAGCTAAAGGTGTTAGTGGGATCCAAAATGCACAATACATATCAGGAAAGTCAAAGGGGAGGAATTCTCTAAAAAGGGAAGGAAATTACCACTGTTAATCTATTATCATGATTTGAAATTCAGATTGTATTCATAGTTCTGATTAGTTTCATTTTTTTCTGATTTGTTTGATTTTATTATACTTGATGGCATGGACAGCTATTTTAAAGATAAAATATATAATTGCAGCCATCGAGGATGTCTACTTATCTTGTTTAGAAACCCTGTATTGCTTTCATTGTTTGTTTTGATTGAGTTTACTCTATTCTGTGTGGTTTGACTGTAATATGTCTGAAGGTGTAGGCAACTATTCTGAAGATAACAACTATTATGGTAGCCAATGCTGTTTCGCTAGTATCTTGAAATTCTATATTGCTTACATTGTTCTGCTTTGTTTGTTTTGTTTTATTATGTTTTGTTTTGTTTCTACTGTTTTAGTTTGTTGTATTTAGTTTGATTTTACTTATCCCTGATGGTATGGGCAGGTATACTGCAGATAACAAGAGCCATTATGGTAGCCTTATCGATTGCTTTGTTTTTTGTTTTTTTGTTTTTTTTACACTGTTTCAAAGTCATGTTCCATGTTCATTGCTTTGTTTTGATTGACTTTACTCTGTTTTGTTTTGTTTGGTTGTATTCTTTTCAAAAAAAAAAAAAAAGAAGAAACAGCTCACCTATCAAGGAAAGCCCATTAGAATCACAGCCAACCTTCAACGCAAATTCTCCAGATAAGCTTGGAGTGAAGTATTTCAAGTCCTGAAAAAAAACAGCTTTCAACCCAGATTGATGTACCCTGCAAAACTATCTTTCAAATTTAATGGAGAAATAAGATACTTCCATGACAAAGACAAGTGAAAAAATTCATGTGCACCAAACCAACCCTAGAAAGAGCACAGAAAGACATTCTAGACAGGTATAAAATGACCACAATTGCCAGACAACAGCAGAAAGAAACCATCAGACAGGTAAGCAATTAAACAAGGGGGAAAAACAGGGAACCAACAATAGGAAAATAATATGACAAAGTTAACTCAGTATATATCAGTTATAACCATCAATGTAAATGGCCTCAATTTACCAATTAAAAGAAATATATAGGCAGAATGGATCAAGAAACAGGATCCAACAATATGTTGTCTACAAGAAACACATCTAACTCAAAAAGAAACTTGTAGACTTAAAGTTAAAGGATGGAAAACAGTATTTCATGTGTCAAGAACTCAGAAAAAAGTTGGGGTAGCAACTCTGCTTGTAGACAATGTGAACTTCAAACCAAAAATAATCAAAAGAGACAAAGAAGGTCAGTATATACCTCTTAGGGGAAAAATTGAAGAGGAAGTGAAAACAATCATAAATATATATGCACCAAATACAGGAGCACACAACTATATAAGACAAATGCTAATAGACATGAAATATCAAATAAGCAATAACACAATTGTAACAGGGGACCTTAATACCCCATTATTGCAAAGATATTGATCAACTAGACAAAAAGTTAGCAAAGAAATAGCAGAATTGATTTAAACCTGTGAGCAAATGGACATAGTAGACATTTACACAATGCTCCACCCAACAACAACAGAATACATATTTTTCTCAGCTGCACAGTCTCTAAAATAGACCATCTATTATCCTATAGAATATGTTTAAGTAAATGTAAAGGGATTGAAATTATTCTATGCATATTATCTAACCATAGTGCACTGAAATTGGAAATTAATGGGAAAAGACTGCAAAGCCTACATAAACACATGAATATTAAGTAACACACTTCTGAACTACCAAAGGGTTACACATGAAATTAAAGAAGAAATTACATATGAAGTTAAAGAAGAAAACAATACCTACAATTAAATGAAAATGCAGATACAACATACTGGAACCTGTGGGACAGAATGAAAGCAGTGGTAAGAGGGAAATACATAGCAATTAATTCTCACATCAGGAAAAAAGAATGTGCACAAATAAACAATGCTGCACCTCAAGCTTCTAGGAAAAAAAAAAGAGTAAGTCAAGACCAAAACTCATAGAAGAGAGGAAATTATAAAGATCAGAGCAGAAAGTAATGCAATTGAGACTAAGAAAACAGCACAAATAATTAATTAATTGAAGAGTTGGCTCTTTGAAAGAATAAACAAAATTGATAAACCCCTTGCCAAATTTATCAAGAAAAGGAAAGAAAAAAATCATATTCATGCAATGAGGAATGAAGACTGAAATTACTAGAGATTCTATGGAAATACAGAAGATCAACACCTACTTTGAAAATCTTTACTCACGTAGACTGAAAAACACAGAGGAAATGGACAGATTCCTAGAAATGTATGAATTACCAAAGTGGAATCAAGAAGATATAAAAATTTTGAATAACCCAAAATGTTACTGAAGTCAAAAACATAATTAAAAATTTACGAACAAAGTATAGCCCAGGTCCTGATGGATTCATGGCTGAATTCTACAACAAATTTAGAGAAGATTTAACACCAATACTCCTCACATTCTTTAGTGACATTGAAAGGGAAGCAATTCTCCTTAACTCACTCCTGGAGACAAGTATTACTTGGATACCAAAACCAGAAAAAGACCCAACCAAAATGAAGAATTATAGGCCAATCTTCCTAATGAACATTGATGCAAAAATGCTTAATAAAATACTAGCAAACAGACAAACAGAATGCAGCAAATCATCAAGAAAATTATACACCATGATCAAGTGGGATTCATCCCAGGAATGCAGGCATGGTTCAACATATGCAAATCAATAAATGTAATACACCGTATCAACAAAGCCAAAGACAAAAATCACATGATCATCTCAATAGATGCAGAAAAAGCTTTTGATAAAAACACTCATCATGATAAAAACACTCATCATGATAAAAGCCCTACAGAAAATTGGAATAGATGGTCTCTACCTCAATCTGATAAAAGCCATCTATGACAAACTAACAACAAACATCATACCCAATGGACAAAAACTGAAAACTTTCACTAATCAGGACCAAGACAAGGATGTCCACTGTCACCACTCCTATTCAATATAGTTCTGGAAGCATTAGCCAGAAAAACTAGACAAGAGAGAGAAACAAAAGAAATAAGAATAGGCCAGGAAGAAGTTAAACTATCATTATTTGCAGAATACATGATACTCTACATAGAAAACACCAAGAACTCCACCAACAGACTTCTGCACTTAATAAGCAAATTTAGCAGGGTAACTGGATACAAAGTCAACACTCAAAAATCAATAGCATTGCTATACACAAACAACAAACTCTTTGAGAGAGAAATTTTGGAAATAACACCTTTCACAATAGCATCCAAAAAATGAAATACTTGGTATTCAATCTAGCAAATGATGTAAGAGATATATATATATTGAAAACTTAGTACTATAAAAAATGAGATTGAAGAAGATCTTAGAAAATGGAAAGATATCCCTTGGTCTTGGATAGGAGGAACCAATATTGTGAAAATGCCCATACTCCCAAAACTGTTGTACAGATTTAATGCAATCCAGATTAAAATACCATTAGCATGCCTCTCATATCTAGAGAAAATATTCCTAAAATTCATCTGGAAACAGAAGAGACCCAGAATAGCAAAGACAATCTTGGGCAACAAAGGCAAGGGAGGAGGCATCGTAGTCCCTGATCTAAAATTATACTACAAAGCTGTTATAATAAAATCAGCATGGTACTGGCAAAAAAACAAACCTGAGGATCAGTGGAAGAGATTAGAAGATGCAGACACAACTACAAACACTCAGCTACCTTATCTTTGACAAAGGGGCCCAATACATTCACTAGAAGAAAGATAGCCTCTTTAATAAATGATGTTGGAAAAATTGGCTTTCCACATGCTAAAGACTAAAACTAGACCCATGTCTATCAGCATGCACTAAACTGAAGTCAGAATGGATCAAAGATCTAAATATTAAACCAGAAACACTAAATCTACTGGAAGATAAGGTAGGTAGAAATCTTGAAGACATAGGAATAGGCAGAGTTCATGAACAAAATGCAAACTGCATGGAAAGTACTTCAAAGAATCAACAACTGGGATCTCATCTTATTGAAAAGTTTTTGCACTTTAAAAGAAGTCACCAACAGAGTGAAAAGAAAACTCACAGAATGGAAAAGAATTTTAGCCAAGTGTTCCTCAGACAAAATACTTCTATCTAAAGGGCTGGGGTTTTAGCTCAGTGGCCTAAGCGCCAGCCTGGCAAGTGCAAGGTCATGAGTTCAATCCCCGGTGCTGCAAAAAAAAAAAAAAAAAAAAAAAAAAAAAAGACTTCTATCTAGAACACATAAAGAATTGAACAAAATTGGGTCCCTCAATTTCAATGCCTCAATTCACAAATAGGCATTGGAGATGAATACACAATCTCAGGTGAAGAAATGAAAAATGGCAAATAAATATATGAAAAAATGTTCAACATCATTGGTCATTCAAGAAATGTAAATTAAAACAACACTGAGATTACATCTCACTCCAGAAAGAATGACTGTCATCAAGAAATCAACCAATAACTAATGTTAACAGGGCTGCGAGGAAAATGGAATCCTGGTAGACTGGTACAACCACTGTGGAAATCAGTGTGGAGATTCTTCAAAAAACCAGGATTGGAGGTCCCATTCAATTTACCTGGTCCCCTGCTGGGTATTTTCTTAGAAGTACTGAAAACATCATGCCACAGTGATATATGTGCACCCATGTTTATAGCACAATGTGTAATACCTAAATCTTGGAAACAACTTTGGTTGTCTACACAGCCTGCAGCACTGCCAACTCTGGTAAAGCACACAATCACATTCTGGGCTACTGTGTTAAAAACTAACTGGTAGTTCTGGTCTGGACCCTGGACAACAAAGGGTTAATGGACTCACACTATACCTTGCTGAATATGTTTAACCTGCTGATCATTAAATGTATTTCTTATATAAAGCATATTGATGGATTGTGTCTCCTTACCCACTCTGTCTGTGTTCCTTTTTATTGGTGAATTGAGGCCATCTACATTAATGGTTATGGCCAACATTCACTGGTTCATCGCTGCCATACTATTTTCCTGCTGTTGGCTGTCTACTTTTCCCCTCCATTCAATTGTCTGCCCTGTTCAGTGATCCTCCTCTGCCACTGTTCCTGGAACTGTGGTGTTTTTTTTTTTTATTTCTCTCTAGAATGTCCTTTAGTATTCTTTGTAGGGTTGGTTTGGCAGTCATGAATTCCCTCAGTTTTTCTCTGTCATGGAAGTATCTTATTTCTCCATTAAGTCTGAAAGATAGTTTTTCAGGGTACATCAATCTGGGTTGTTTTGTTTTGGGACTTGACATACTTCACTCCAATCTCTTCTTGACTTGATGGTTTGTGTTGAGAAGTCTGTCATGATTCTGATGGGTTTTCCTTTATAGGTGATCTGTTTCTTTTCTCTAACAGCTTTTAATATTCTGTTCTTGTGTTGAATTTCTGGGATCTTAATTATTATATGTCTGGTGTAGGTTTATTTTGGTTATGGCTAGCTGAAGTTCTGTATGCCTCACTTATCTGATGTCACATTCTTTTCCCATACTTGGGAAGTTTTCTGCTATTGCTTCTGTAAGTAGACTTTTATTGTTATTTGTGTTGACCCCTGCTTTTTCACTGACACTTAGTATTCTTAAATTATATTGCTTTGCATCATCTTGCAGTTGTTGAATTGTTATTTCTTGGTTCCTTATGATTTTTAAGAGATCATTCCTTCCTTGATCACAAGTTGCACACCCGTCTTCAAGGTCTGAAAGTCTATCTTCAGTGTCTTTCAAGTGATTTTGCCAGCTTTCAATGGAGTTTTTAATTTCCTGGATATCTTTTTGAATCTGTTTCATGCATTCTAAATTTCTCTTATATTGTTCATTCAAGATTTCCTTCATTTTCCTATGCTCCTGTATTTTTTTTATCTATGTCTTCTTTAGAGATCTTAGCAACTCTTTTATTACGTTTTTCATTTCTTCTTTTACCTCAGATAGTATTTCTGTTCTAATTTCTTTTATAGTCTCATGACGTTGTCTCTTTACATCAGTTGCCATCACTTCAGTAACTTCAGGTGTGGGACTCCTGATCTCATCCGTGTTTTCATCTCCTAGACTTAATCTGCTTGAGTTGGAGTCCAGAGACTGCCTTTACTTCTTTGTCTTGACATTTTCCTGGGTTCTTCCAAACAAGTGGGTAGTGGGGTCCTGGGCACTTCCTGCACTGGCAACAATTTCTCCTGAGCATGACTGTTTGTTTCTCCTGGCCAGTGCTGGCTATGGGTATCCAATGGTGGCCACTGGGTGTGCTGGTGCAGGCCTGGCTTCTGTTTTTCACAGCTCTTACTGGCTACCTGGGGCAGAAGCATCCTGAGGGCTGCTGGAGTGCACGTGGGAGCAGGGCCTGCTGTTGCCTCCCTGCCAAGTTGGTTACCTGTGGGAAGTGTCTCCCAATGGCTGCTGGAGTGTGTACAGGGGCAGGGCTGGCTGTTGCCTCCCTACTGAGTTGGTTACAGTGTCTTCAGATTGCTGCTGGAGTGCCAGTGCTGACCTTCTTAAATATGGCTGTTACAGTGGGGATCACTATAGCTTGTACTTTTCAAAACACACTCTGGAGTTGGAAATGTGAGTTTTCAGAGGAATTAGGTGCACATACTGGTAAGAGTGACTAGTCTGGTCTGACCTATCTTGTAGTCGCTCTCCAGATAGCACCCAACTACTATGGAAAAAGAAACCTCAAGGGATGCCCTGAAGGTATATAAAAACCAAGAGGGTTTAAAAGAATTGCCTTCTTTTCCTCTTGTTGTTTTGGAGATGGGAAACTCAATATGAAATTCCTTTACTCCTTTGGAATGTATTCTTAAGCACAGAATGTTTTTTAGCACATACTCTGAGGAAGAGCTCTTTAATATTTTTCTGTACCCATGCATGGCCTACCTTTCCCCTGGAGGCAAAATGGAATACAGAGGGAAGTGTCGATTGTGGTATTGTTTTACATCTGGAGTTGTATTGTAAGAGAGATTGAAGACAGTTGGAGGCCCCTTTCAGACTTTCTTTGCATAGAGAGACAATCCTGACCTGTGTTTGAAGTGTAGATGTGGGTCACTGAAAGGTCTCTGGTCTTTGGCACACAGTCTGATGCATCTGCCATCACTGAGTCTGAGGTTCGCTTCCCTTGTCCTCCATACCCTAACGACAAGACCCAAGCCAACCCTAATTGAAACCTCTACTTGGCTGTATCCACCTTTATTTGATTTTGTTCAAGCTCCTTAAGGGTAATGTCCCCTACAGAAGGTGGATGGAAAATTCAACCCTACTCACGTGTATGTGTCCTTTGCTCTCAGTGACCTCAAACAGATCAAACAAGATCTGAGAAAGTTTTCAGATAATCCTGATAAGTGCACTGAGGTCTTTAGAGGACTTGCTCAGACCTATGAACTGTACTGGAAAGATGTAATGTTGCTCTTAGGTAAAACACTGACTTCTAATGAGAAGTGACATTATAGGTTGCTATTACCTTTGGAGATGAATATCATTTTAAAAGACCAGAAGCGAGATAACAAGGGGACCAGTCAGTTCCCACAAGAGCTCAAGCAATCCCTATACAAGATCCCTACTGGTGCACCAACTGTACAGGAGATTGAAAGAAAAAACATTTTCAAACAAGCATCCTTGAAGGCCTAAGAAGGATGTGGACTAAGCCCTTCAATTATTTTAAATTGCCAACTCTTAATCAGGAAAAAATAAGGATCCTCTGAAAATAAAAATAGTTGAAATTCTCTTTAGCAATCTGTCCTTTAAGAGGGAACAGTTACATGCCCCTTTCAAAAGAGCAGTTTGGTGATCAGCTGTGTCTATTAAACAACCATAGCTATCAACACAATGTTGAGAAGCCTGTAAAGCTGGTTATTGTAATAAGACAAATCGTTAGTCTAGGTCCATTCTTAAAAACACTCTTTGCTTTCACAAGTGTAAGAAAGGTTTTTTTTTCCCCACCTCCTTATTCTTATTTCAAGAGATCTCTGCTAATTGATGGTCTGTAGAAAAGTTCCAACTAGTTTATTTGCAGATACAAACCTCAAAGCTATAGAAGGGTTATTGTACTTCAACTTGGTCAATATTTCATCTGAGCTTGCACTCTCATTTAAATACAATTGTTTCATGCATGTTTTTCCATCTATCTGTTCAATGTATTTTAACACCTGCTTTAAGAAAAAAACATTTATTTTTAGCTCAACAGTTTCTTTTTCTTCTTTTGGCTCTTTTTGAGATTTCCATGGAAAACCATTTGTACAGATTTTTGGGGCAGTCAAGCTCATTTAAAATGTTACTAGATAAAGACTAACAGCCTCAAGGCTTACACAAGAATAAAGATGTTATAGTTTGATAACATAAAGTTTTAGATATAGGTAAATATATATGTTTCAGTGTGTTAACTTTTAAGTATAAACTATCCTTGAAAATTCTACTTAAGTTGGCTTATAGATAAACACTCAAGACATTATCTCAAATGTTGGTGGCTCATATAGCTAGACAGTAGGCTAATTTAAAAAACTTGGTGAATGTAAGATGTCTTTAAAGTTGGTAACATATTTCCATCCAGGTTGTTAGGTAACCAAAGCAATATCAAAAATCAGTCATATAAATGCAATGTTTTTTATTGTCTGTATACCATACTTAAGAGGTTTTCTTGGTCAAAGATAATATATATAGCTTAACAAGTGTTATTTCTTATGATGGATCATCTAGAGTAATTGTTTTTGGCCATAATTAAAAAGTTACATTTTCCATATCTAAAATAAGATAATTTTCTAAAAATGTTGAAATGATCTTGGTTAAACTTACAAAATTGAAGACCTATATTGCTTGCAGTGTTCTGTTCTGAAATTCTTTGTTGTGTTTAACTCTGTTCTGTTTTGTTTAATTTCGTTTTATTCTCTTTAAAATAAAAAAATTAAAAAAAACTTACAAAATTGGATTTAATAACAAAAATTCTAATTTTACTAAAATAGTGTGTTGTATTCACATTGTTAGACTTTTGGTTACTAAAAGGTGAGCTTTAGTTGCTGAGGAATATTTACATGTTGACATGTAAAACATTTCCAATAATTAGTTCATGACTGGTTAAACAACCATTATCTTAGTTTAGGAAATAACTTGTATATTTGGCCATATGTCAATGCATAGCTCTAAAAACAAACTATGCTGTGGGTTTAAGCTTTAAAGTTAAGTTTATAGAGTTAAGACTAAGATTTAGGTTAATATATGTTTCTGTGAGTTAACTTTTAAGTATACATTATCCTTGAAAAGTTCCACATAAGGTAGAAGAAAAGATGGCAGAACAGTAAGCAGCAGAGTAAACAGTCTCTGAGAGAAACAGTTCAGATGCTGGAATATAACATCATGGAGAGGACAAGAAGGAAGGAACTGGGTCCCCTGAACCAAGGAAGAATCTAAAATATGACTCGAAGCCCACAAAGAGAATAAAAAGAATTTGAACAAAGAAGAATGTGGTGACTGGCAGCGCCTCAGCCTGGAGCTGGATTCACCCTGCCAGAAGACCTGCTGAGCCTGGAGACGTGCGGTTGCGGTTGCAGTCATGGTCGTGGTCATGATCACAGTCACAGCTGCAGTTGACTGCAGAGGTCTCGGTGGAGAGGTGCGGGGGTAAAGGAGAGTGGTGAACGCGGAGATCTGCACTGGCTGCTGGTGAGTGCTTGGAACTCCATCCCCCCCCCCCATAGGAAAGAGTGATCGGCCGGGCACCATCTTGGAGTCCAGCAGGTTACGCCCAGGGCCAATACTGTTAACCACTTCTGCCGGCAGACCCCAGGTTGTGGGCGGACCCACAGAAGTTGCTTGGACTGAGGCCAGAAAAGCCAGTCATTCTGGAGCTCCATGTTGTGGGCAGACCAGCAGAACTTTCTTTCAAAATTAATAGAGAAACAAGATACTTCCATGACAAAGAACAACTCAAGGAATTCGTGACCACCAAACCAACCCTACAAAGATTATTAAAGGACATTTTAGAGAGAGAGAAAAAGGACCATAGTCTCAGGAACAATGTGAGGGGGACCATCAAGTGGGGCCAGTCGATTGAATGGAGGGAGCCAATGGCAAGAAAATAGCATGGCAGAGACAATGCAGTGCAAGAGGGCCTCAAGGAACCAATAGAAAGAAACAGAGGCATAGTGGATCAGGAGACAGGATCCATCAATATGCTCTATACAACAAACACATTTAGGTAGAAAGAAAATTCATAGTCTCAAAGTCAAAGGAGAGAGAACAATGCCCTATGTGACAGGGAGCCAGAAAAAAAATATGGGTATCCTGCCCATTAATTGCAGAATGGATAAGGAAGATATGGTATTTTATGTGGTGGAAACCTACTCAGCTATAAAGGAGATAACCTCAAGGCTCTTGTAGGTGGATAGAGGCAACTGGTAATAGTACTTATGGATGTAATGGTTCAGAGTCACAAGGGTGAAATTTGTGTTGTCTCCATAGCATAACAAGCTAAAGGTGTTAGTGGGATCTAAAATGCACAATAGATATTGGGAAAGTCAAAGGGGAGGAATTATCTAAAAAGGGAAGGAAATGACCACTATTAATCTATTATCATGATTTGAAACTCATATTATCTTCATTGTTCTGATTAGTTTCATTTTATTCTGATTTGTTTGATTTTATTATACTTGATGGCATGGACAGCTATTTTAAAGATAACAAAATATATAATTGCAGCCATCGAGGATGTCTACTTATCTTGTTTAGAAACCCTGCATGGCTTTCATTGCTTGTTTTGATTGATTTTACTCTATTCTGTGTGGTTTGATTGTAATATGTCTGAAGGTGTAGGCAACTATTCTGAAGATAACAAACATTATGGTAGCGAAAACTGTTCTGCTAGTATCTTGAACTTCTGTATTGCTTACATTGTTCTGCTTTGTTTGTTTTGTTTTTACTGTTTTAGTTTGTTGTATTTTGTTTGATTTCACTTATCCCTGATGCTATGGGCAGGTATATTGCAGATAACAAGAGGCATTATGGTAGCCATTATTGATTGCTTTTTATCCTGTTTAGAAGTCATGTACCATGTTCATTGCTTTGTTTTGATTGACTTTACTCTGTTTTATTTTGTTTGGTTGTACTCTTTTCAAAATAAAAAAGAAAGAAAAGTTCTACATAAGCTTAATAATACAAAATAACTAATAGATGGTCTCTTTTATACAGTATATGTTTAGAGCTTAAACTTCTAAAATGATCAAAACTTGATATCTACTTAAATTTGGTCCTGACATTTAAGCTTGATCTACATTTATTGGCTTTGATTAAACTGCATTTTATTGTTGTATGAATGAGATACACTTGTGTAAAAAGCCATTTGTGTTCATTAACACTGCTTCCTAAACTTAGCAGTGTTGTAAAGATGTCCATAATTCTTGTCAATATAATTGAACCTTATAAAAACTTGCTAAAGGTGTCTAAACTTTGTCTCAAGATGTACAGATTTCTATATAGATGTGATACCAATTATTGCTAACTTTATGGTATATATATATATATATATATATATATTTTTTTTTTTTTTTTTTTTTTTTTTTTTGCAGCACCGGGGATTGAACTCATGACCTCTCATTTACCAGGCAGGCACTTAGGCCACTGAGCTAAATCCCCAGCCCTTCCTTATGGTATATTAAATGGCATATTTGTGTTTCCCAAGTGTACAGACCTTCAAGGATGCAAAACTGAAAAGCATCTTATATTTCTGGTGACTTCTAGGTTAAAGTTATCTATAGTGGTAGACTTTTTAGGCTCAAGTATCAGGCTTTTTTTAAAACTTGTGTTCCAACTATTTGTGATAAAAAATGCATGCCAACCCAACATCAACCAGATGATGCAAATACTTTTTTGAGGCTTGTGTGATTATCATGTGTATGTCATATATGTGCTATAACACTTAGAGATGCTTAAACACTGTGCAGGCCAGGCAATGTCACATAAGGTGCTTCTATGGACAAGTGCATTCTTCAGTGGCAGAAAATTGAAAAATACAAATTTGGAAAAGTTCTTTATGTCATGGAGATGATAGACTAAGAAATTATTCTGTGTTAAGATTAACATTTAAATGTGTTTCAGAGATAAAGACAAAGCCTAACAATTCTAGTATAGTAATGTCATCATTATTATGCTAAAAGGTTACGCTGCCCTTGTCTCTTTTGCTTTTTGTTTTTCTTTTCTGTGTCTTTATTTCTCTTAAATAAATTAAAAAGCCATTGCAACCTTTCGTTGCACCAATTTTATAAACTTTATGGTGCAATACTTGTTACATTTATGAGGCAAGCCAAAGACGTATTTCTCAAGGTTTTTGCTGCCTTCTTTAGTGGCATTTGATGAAGGATCTTTTATGCATTTAAGATAGATAAAAATAAATCAGATTACAAATCTTTTTAAGAACCTTAAACCATGTGCCAACTTTTTGGTTGAAATAGAGTAGGATAAGTTAAGTTGGATTCTCTTAACCGATATGAGTGTATTTCTGTAAGCATAGTTATGTTGAAATAAAGTTTTAAAAAGAAGAAGAAAAGAAAAAAAAAGAAAATGAAAAAGGGGAAAGGATTCCTCAAACTCTGAGAAAAATGTGTACATGGAGACCTTTCCAGTCAAGAGGGTCTCCTCACTGGCTGTATCTGCCCATGCCACTGACCTGCTTCTACTATTCATCTTGTAAAATCACTACCAGAATGAACTGCTCAAACATTAGCTGATACCCAAGGCTTGTCTTCAACACCAATCAGACTAAAGGGGAAAAGTCCCTCATTGGGAAGCTGACTAACTAGGAACACTGAACAAAAAAGGAATCCTGGACCTCATAATAAACCACTAAAGACCTCAAAGGTCAAAACAAATACGACCAAGAACAAACGTGAAGGCATCAGAATTCCTGATTTCAAAATGTATTATAAAACTTCATTAATGAAAAGCTATAGTACCAATACACCAAAACCTCCCCCCCAAAACAAAGCAAAACAAAACAAAACAAAACAAAACAACCCCGCAACAACAAACCCACATACAGACCAATGTAACAGGACAGAGAGACTAGAAGCAGAGCGTTTGATCACTGGCTGTATCTGCCCATGCCACTGACCTTTTCTTTTTCTCCCCTTTTTTATTCCCTATTCCCAAGTCTACCAAGAGTATTCTAGCCTTTAAGTAGTTGTTTTAAATCAGAGACTTTAAATTCTACTTTGGGGATACTCTCCTGTGCCTCTAACTAAGTTGAACTTACCAGTTAAATGGAAGCTCTGTGGCTACTGAGTCCAGAGCTTGCCCTCAGGCTGAGACTTCAGGGAATTCTGGTTACTGACTCAGCTTCCCCTGGGTGTCTGTCTTAGCCCATGGCTATCTGGGCACACACAGCCTTCTGATTGGTTCTGCTACAGAGCTGTTCTCTTAAGTGGCGTTTGTAGAAAAGCATTCAGAATAATAGAAGAAATAAATGAAGAGAAGGCATGCTGTTCCTTCAGATATCATATGAGATTTTAAAGAAGTATGTTCTTATTGTTCTTCTTTTAAAAAAATGGCTTTGTCTTTCCACATAGTGACCTGTATTACAGAAAGGCATCACTCTAGGCTAAGGTGTCCAGAATAATTCTGATTCTGTGACATAGCCAGTGCTTCCATAGCTCATATTATTCTAATGTCTTTTATTCACTGATGCCAAAGAGAAGAGCCTGTCTACTTTCTAAAGAGTCAGCCCCTGTGACTGTGATTCTTTCATGTGTGTGTCTTTACCTGTGACGCATCTATCAGTGATGGGAATGACAGAATGTGCACAGCGGCCACCTCCAAGAAAAACCAGAACCATGGTAATAACCTCTTTGATTTTCTGATGTCTCCCCTGTGTTTCTGCTTGTGAGGCTTTATGTATATTTTAATTCTGGTGCTGATGTCCTCTCTTCCCCACCTTCACTTCCTATAATTTAATAGTCTGTTATGTTCACCTTGCTCTCCCCCTCCTTCATCCCTAAGGTAGAGATGGAAACTTCCTAGTCCTTAGCAGACCATCTCCCCTCTATGGTCTCCAGATATCTCTGTGTTCCTACGTGGTGCATTTGTACTAGCTGATCTGGGTACCCTCTCAAAAGGGTATTTATTTACTCCTTCCTTAATACTGAGCCCAGAAACAATTTAAAGCCTGGGCATAAATCCTTTCATTCTAAAGAATTCCATAAGATCGCAGAGAGTTGGCGCCAGAATACTGAGTGTATCAGAGACAGCTATTGGACTGCTGGAGTTAGTTATTCCCTAGCTTTCCCAGTACTCTGAAGAGGGGACTTGCAGTAAAACTTTTCTGTAATAGAAACCACCCTCAGGTTCACTCACCACTGAGACACTGAGGGAGTGCAGGAAAGCACAGCTCCGATAATAACTTCAAGTAGATGAAGTTTGTCTTCAGCCTTTCTTGTTTTCAGTGTGATTTCCTTCCCCTGCCCTTTAGAATCTTTCTATGAGCACCTAGGGTCTAAATGTTAACCTCAGTCCCCAGGATTCTCCAGACACCGTCCTGCTTTTCACTCATTTCTTCATTCCAAGAATATCTCCAAGCAGCCAGTGTGAGAAAGGCACTTGTCTGGTACCTAAAACATCTCTCGTTTTAAAGAAACTTGCTGTCAAATAGCTGACGCTTTGGGCAAGATCAGGTAACGAATACATCAAAGCCATTCTTCTTAACTTTGACTTGATTCTTAAGTCAGTGAAGTGAACCTGTAATTTTCTGTATTAAGAGAATAATTAGAGAAGTCACTTATTTTACTGTGCTTTCTGAAAGTCACAAATGCAGAGAGCCAATAGCCTGCTTCATCCTTTGTAAGAGAAGCTGATTGAATGATGAGGTATGCCATCGACATGAAGCATCTATGTTGGTCAGATGGTGACACAGATATTTATCTAGGACCGTCTGAAATATTCTTTTACATCTCCTATCCCTTTGAGATAAATTTCCTTATCTTTCTTTTTAATCTTCCCTGTTCTCATTCCTATATTTAAAATCTGACATCAGTCTCTTATATCTTAGATGAAATGAGTTGGTATCTTTCTTTCTGAAAAGTACCTCCTAGTTGCTTTGTTTTTATGCTTAATTGAGCTGGAATATAAATGAAGACATTTGATACTGAAGAAGTTCAGATATTAGTTGGAAGTTCTATTTACACTAGAAGGGTAAGGACACCACTTTCTTTATGTTAGTTGAAAATCAAGTGAGAAAATTTGCTTCAGCCTTCATTCATGCAAAATGTGGATATAGGGTAAGAAAGGGCTTCTCCAGAAATTTTACAGTAGCTCTTGTTTCTCTTTCCTTCTTTTCCTTTTAAAAAATTTATTTTGTTATTTGTTTGTTTTTGTACTGGGGATTGAACCTAGGGCCTCTTTGTACTGAGCCACATCCCCAGCCTTTGTTTATTTTTTATTTTGAGACAGGGCCTCATGAATAATTTTTAAATAATATTTTTATTTTATTAAAAATAAAATACTTCTTTTTGTCTTTCTGTTTTGTTTTGTTTTTTTAAGATAGGGTCTTGCATTGCAGGACCTTGAACTCACTATGCAGCACAGGCTGGCCTCAAATTCACTATGTAGCCCAGGCTGGCCTGGAACTTCCAGCAATCTTCCTGCCTCAGCCATCCAAGTGCTGGGATTACAGGTATGTGCCATGTGCCAGGCTAGAATGAAACAAAATATCATAAATAATAAGAGAATAACAATAAATTTACTGTGTATCATTAGCTTCAAAGTAGTTACTCAGAGTACAAGAAATAGACAAAAAGATTCTCTACTATCTGTTTGTTTCTTCTTCATAAGAAAGAACCTTTTTTGACTGTTTTTAACATGAGAGTTTAAAGTCTTATGGATGCGGTTGTCAGGTCCCTCTTATGAGAGAAAGTAGAAGAATGGAAGGAATTTTCAGGATAGCTCTATCCATAAATGCCTTGAGAAATTCAAATCTTTGGAGAAAGTGGCTTCCATTCAAAAGTATTTGACATATTACTTGTACATGTTTAAAAAAAAGTGTTGCTTTCAACAGTATTTACAATTCTATCCATAGGATCCTCAAAAGTAACTTGTACAGCAAGTAACTTCGCTATCACTAGATCAAGTTATTTACCGCTGATACACAAAGGTGAATATTGCCTGCTTGTTCAAGCATACAGGTAACCTAGTCTTGGGTCTAAGATGGACTTGAGGTTAGGCTGGTGTGTAATAAATACAATGAAGTTTAAGTTTCTCTTGATGAGTTACCACTTGGTTACAGAATGCTGGCGAGTCCAGTAGGATTAAAATTAGGACTGTCTGAATCACCAAGTTTAAAAACTTTATGAGCACAAAAGCCTACCATGAAAACAAATTGTACAAGCTAAACAAAAACAGAATACTGGTAAATTTGGCTAGAAAGTGGCAAGTAAAACAGGACTCTTCTCTCAGGACAATGACTTACCTTATGGTCCCCCCACCATTATTTTAAGTATCACATCATCTGTACAAACTTTATAATCTTGGTCTTCCTGACGCACAGTTTATACCCAAAGTAAAAGGATGCAACAAAATTTTAAAAGAAAACTCTAAGACTCTTCTCTCTGATCCTCATGGGATGATAAAAGAAAAATACAACTACAACATGAATGAAAGTAGCGTCCTGAAATAATAGCAGAAATGTTTGTAGAGCCACAAAAATGACAGCATCAGAGATGTTGTTGTGACATGAAAGGATGCACTCTGCCAACAAAGAAGCTTTCCTAAAACTCAGCAGCGGTAGCCCCTCTACTACATGGGTAGGTAGCATGGCATCTTTGATACATAATATTAGCAATGCTTCTGCTGGCACTAGGGGTATCAGAGGCACTAGAGTGAAAGGATGAGGCTGTGCTTGTCTGAGGCACACATGACATGCTGAATAGAAGATCCCAGAGCCACCTGAGAGGAATAATCTAAAACTAAAACGAGCATGAGCAGTGGTGCAGTGAAAGAAGTGCCGATTCGATTGTTGTTGAATTGTGCTCCATATCCTCAAAGAGTTCACAGTCTGGGAGGGGTAAACTGAGATATATATTTAACGTGAGAAAAGAAGCAGCATTCAGGCTATGGCGTAAGAGAAGCAGAGGGTTGGAGAAAGGAGCTGGAAAGACAGGCTGAGAGAAAAAGCAGATTTAGAGGTAACATCGGAAAGCTCTTGAGAGTTTGGATTAGTGGAATTAAGAGAAAGATACTTAAAATGAGGAAAAATGTGAACACAGACACAGAAACAAATAGACCATTTTGGTATCAAAAGGAACCAAATGGCTGAAATGTCAAGGGCAAATGATGAAAAACTCCGAATGTCCAAGTAAGAAAATTGTTATTAACACCATAGAATAAGCCTAGACATTGAAACGATAGCTAGCAAAAAGTGTTTATAATTTATTTTCTGGATCCCTGCCTGTCGTCAACATGACATTACAAAATATTCCTAGATATCAGATTTTTCACAGGAGAAATGGAGCTAAAACACCTTATCTCAGGGGTCAGAATTTTCTGACAATTCTCATGGAATTTCCTTGAAACTAACTATGATGGTGTTTGAGGAAGTGCTCAAAGTCCTATTAAAGTTAAAAACACAAATGTTCTATTAACATTAAATGTGCTGTCTGTGAAGTAAGGACCAGGACTACTTTATGACATCCATCAGCACTAGCCACTTTTGCATTTGTGGGCCTCTTTTTCCACTCAATAAAAGTAAAATGCATATGCTATGATTGCATGGTTATAAAGACAAATATAATACAGTCTGATCATATTTGGGTTTTTTCTTCTGATCTTAAAAATATTAAATACATTTCCATTAGTGATAGAAGAATTGTGACCTCAGGTACTGCATAGTATTGTATTCCCATTATTGTTCCTAAAAGACTCAGCCCTCATGATTGGGTGATTTTTGAACAAAAAATAATAGTTAAAAATAGTAATAGTGTTGAGAAATTGAGGGGAGAATGAAGGTTTTGAAAACCACTGTAGATATATGCTGATTTTTTAAAAAATTTCTGAACTATAGAAACAATGCAGTAGAAGCTACATACCATCAATGTGTAGGTGAGCCTCATAGACTCATTTTTCAGGAAATCCTGGTAGAGAAGAAATAGAATTCCCTGAAGTTTGTGAAGACTGTGATGAAAGGTCAGATAACAAAATGGGACAAGTTGAGGGAAAGCACAGAGTGATGGATGAAGAGTGATACCTAGAGGCAGCCAGGAATAACTGCAGGAGCTCTCATGCGTCTTTCTATTTCATTCTGAAGTATCATCCGCTATGGTGTGGAGGAACCACAGCACCATCACTGAATTCATTCTCATCGGACTGTCTGACAACCGCCAGATTGAGGCTCTGCTCTTTGTGCTATTCTTAGGGATTTACATCCTGACCATGATGGGGAACTTGACAATGCTGCTGGTGATCAGGATTGACTCTCACCTCCACACCCCCATGTACTTCTTCTTGAGCAACCTATCATTCCTGGATCTCTGCTTCTCTTCAGTCACTGTGCCCAAGCTGCTGGAGGATCTCCTGTCTGAGAAGAAAACCATCTCGGTAGAGGGCTGTCTCACTCAAGTCTTCTTTGTGTTTATCACTGCAGGGACCGAGGCCTTCCTTCTTTCAATGATGGCCTATGATCGCTATGCTGCCATCTGCTACCCGCTGCTCTATGGTCAGATGATGAGTGATGCGCTCTGTGTGAAGCTGGTGCTGCTCTCATGGGGCCTGGCATCTCTCAATTCAGTAGTCATTTTGCTCTTGGCTGTGAATCTAGACTTCTGTGAGGCCCAAACCATACACCACTACACCTGTGAGCTGCCCTCCCTCTTTCCTCTATCTTGTTCAGATATATCCATCAATATTGACATCTTGATCTGTTCCACCTTACTGCATGGGCTCGGAACATTTCTCCCCATCTTTTTCTCTTATGTCCGCATTGTGTCTACTGTCCTGAGTATGAGCTCCACCACAGGCAGAAACAAGGCGTTTAATACCTGTTCCTCTCATCTTATTGCAGTGATCCTGTTCTTTGGGTCTGGTTTGGTTCGCTATCTTATGCCCACCTCTGGTTCCTCCTTAGATTTGCTCTCCTCCCTGCAGTACAGTGCAGTCACACCCATGCTGAATCCCCTCATCTACAGCCTGAAGAACCAAGAAGTGAAGGCGGCTGTGAAAAGGACATTAGTGAAATGCCTACATTATTTTGGGTAATGAATAAGGACACCAAATGGTAGAAAATAAGCTTGCTTTGTCAAGTATTTGACTTTAACACAGAGTCCTGAACACTAACCTAATGGGAGCCCAGTATCACTCTTCCTGGCTAGAATGACAATGAAAAATAAAATACACGAAACCATCTTGTTAATACCTGTACATTTATGGTCTGTATTTTCTTTGTTCTACTCTTTTACACCAACACCACAGGTTTCTTCTTAGGGTGCACAGTTAAATGTTGAACCTCCTGAACTAATTGTTTCATATCTTATTTTCCACCTTTATTATTTTTGTCTTATTGATCTGCTCTGTCATAGATTTTCCCCATTTATTGTCTCCTGCAATAGTTAGAGTATGTTATTTCTTCCTTAAGGTTTTAAGCAATAGTCTTAAATCTATGTTATTGAATTTCAAATTTAAAAACAAAATATGTTGACACTTCTTGTGAAAGACTAAATTTATTTTATTTTTACAGTCTCCTTTTCCCTCTGCCACTTGTATTCTCCCTTAAATTTTGTTCTACATCCTTAGATTTTTGCCCCTGGATATAACCAAGGAGTCATTATCGTTATATTATGTGATTTATTTTTATTTTTATTTTTGGCTTTTTGAGACAGGGTCTCTCTATGCAGTTCAGGTTGGTCTTGAACTCACTTTGTAGCCCAGATTGGCCTCAAACTCACAATGATCCTTCTGCCTCAGCCTTCCAAATGCTGGGATTATAGGCGTGCACCACCACATCCAGCATTATGTGATTTTTATTTTTATTTTTATTTTTTTTTGCGGCACCAGGGATTGAACTCACGATCTTGCGCTTGCCGGGCAGGCGCTTAGACCGCTGAGCTAGATCCCCAGCCCTGTTTTTTGAGACAGGGTCTCACTATGCCGGTCAGGCTGGCCTTGAGCTCACTTTGTAGCCCTGGCTAGTCTCGAACTCACAACGATCCGCCTGTCTCAGCCTCCCGAGTGCTGGGATTACAGGCGTGAGCCACCACGCCTGGCTCATTATGTGATTTTTAAAAAAATCAATTAAATTCTAAATAAAATATCTATACCTTATAGATCTCATTCTATGCTTACATTTATTTAATATTAACTGATGTCTCATTCACAGCACATTCCTCCATTTTTACTTCTCCTTTTCCACAGTATAACATAATGATTAGACACATAGTCTTTAAAAGACCAGTTATCCTGACTCTGTCCATATAAGCTTTCTAATTTTGCTATATATAAAATTAGCACCTACCTCATACTGTTATTACAAGGATTAAATGGAATAATAAATATAGAGTACTACAACACTAGTAGGTACCATTGAGTGTTTCTTCTTCCAGGCCCATCATACCCAAATCCCTTATAGACACTATCCATCCATGAATTAACCTGCCTGTAAGGTAACTGGCAGCAGCCCAATCATAAGACAAAGAAGCAAATTCAAATGGTTCAAAGAATGTTTTCAGATGAAGCATTTTAGGTCACTCACCTGAAAGGATACATCCAAGAACCCCAGACCACAGTGCATCTCTCTTAAGTGCCTGCATTTTCTCTGAGTGTGTACTTCTCTAACCCTGCTTGACAAATCTGCCTATACCTTTCATTCACATGTCCTGAAATTCTTTTTCTATGATAAGAAGTCAATGAACTTAGCCCATGGAGGGAAAGGGTAAGTTGAGGTCCCTGTCTCCTCTTTAGGGGACCTCCTGGGACTCCTTCAGTGACAGTCATATCCTAGGAACCCCTGGCTCCAGATTGACTCTGGCATGACTGGTCCCAGGAGACCCAGGCTCCAGGATGGTCCCACAGACTTAGTCTTTAGGTACCTGCTATCTCAAGAGGTTCCAGAAATCCCAAATCCCAGGGTGGCCTCATTCCCAAGCCAGCCTCCACAACTCTAGTTTATCAGGTCCTAGCATTCAAGCCTGCATGAGCACAAGGTCAACCCCCAAAATCCCAAGTTCAGGCCAACCCTAGCAGCCCCAAGCTCCAAACCACTCCTAGCACTGAGTTTGCCCTTGTGGTAGGCTTAGTCA
>RJWT010013039.1:0-22031 GCA_004365215.1 Cuniculus paca | reverse complement strand
TTGGTCACCAATATCTTACTTTCAGCATCCATGTCAGATTCCCAGCAGAAAAGAGATGTCTCACTCAAGTAAAGACCAGGAAGGAAAGGAAAACAAATTTTGGTAAGGATTTGTAAGTTTCTCTGGCATATAGCAAATACATTTAAAAATTTTAAATCACATGAATCAATTGCCAACATTACAACTTTCATGAAATAACCAAGATAAAAAACAGCTACCATATATGTATGTAGGTTTACACATATAACTGTATATATGTATGCATGTGCAAGATAACTATACTACTAATCTCTGCTCATCAAAAAAAACAATTATTTGATTGTTCAATCATTTTTTATGCCGAGATCTTGTAACCTGAACAACTACTTCTAAGATAACAATATGCAATGTGTTAACTAGTGTTGATTTCTTACTGTTGTTTTTTTCAAATTCTGTATTATTTCTATCCTTTTTATCTGTTTTGCTTTCTAAAAAAAACATCAGCTACCAATGAAACAAGTCATAAAAGATCCTAAGTGAAACCAGAATCAGTGTCCAAAAAATTGTGTTGTATTTCTGAAAATTTTGAAAATCTGAAAATTTTTCTTGCATGTTAGATCTTTTGAAAGCTACAATTTGTTTCAGATATATGAACCCCTGAAGGACAAAGGAGATTGATTGTGAGATGTGTGATGACCATGCTATCATTTAGTTCTAGCTTTTCTCAATGTAACAAGAGCAACTAATTTCTTTTTGCTTTCTCTTTTTTTTTTTTTTTTTTTTTTTTTTTTTTTTTTTTTTTTTTTTTTTTTTTGCTGGTTTCCTTGCTGTGACAAAACACAAGCAAAAGCACTAGGCAGCACCTGCCACACCAGTGTTATATCATTCTGATCTTTGAGACATTTTAGGTATGAATTGAGTATTGTAGTACCTATTATAAAAGATAACAGAAGTGCTGAGAAATCATGTGAGTGTTTTAGAAGCAACATAAAGGAAATGAAGCAGACACAAAGAGGAAATACAGCATGACTAATTTATGATCACTGTTACCATGACTTAATTGAAGGTAGATTTCAATATACATAACTGAGAGACTATGGGATTAGTTGTAAAGATCAGTTTTCTTCAGAACCATGATAATTGATAAATTTTGTGGTTATTGTTAAAAATTGAAGATGGCAGCATGACCTCATCCATGGAAGCTACAATCAACTACTGGTATTTGGGGTGAGCTCTGTGTTTGAAAGACTCAACCTCGGTTGGCATTGATGCTATATCTTACTTCCCTCCTCCTGCATTCTATTTGGGACATATAACATTGGAAAATACAGGAAAAAGTTGAGCAATGAATTTTGTTTATTAATTAAGTTTATTGGTACATTTAAGATATACATAATGGGAATACATATAAATAGGAAATTTGTACCCATGCATGATACATTTGGATTTCTCTTTTTTTCCCCAACCGCCTCTCCTTCCTTCTGCCCATCTTCCCCTCCCTATTTGCAAAGTTTTGTTTCCATTTTATCCTTTTTTAAATCACAAAATGAAGTTTTAAATGTCGTGTCTATGAGTTTTTCAAATTCTTAGTCAATGTTACATCGTTTAGAGACCTGGAACATTTAAAAATCAACAATAGGGGTCTGAAATCAAAAGAAGTAGAAAACAGAATCCATATACCATGACTCAATCTCATGATGTCTTTCTTTATGTCTTAGTATACTGACTTTCCTCTCCATACTTGAAAACATTTGAAAATCTGCACAGTATACTAAGAAACAGGTGTGGTAGTAAGAAGCAGATGACAAGTATAGTACTTAGCAGGCAGATTTGGCAAAACCTGCTAAAATTATTAAAATGTACTTAAACTGTAAGGGTCTATATTTAGATTATTATAATTCTTGAGAGATAGTGTTGACTGACACAAAGTGATTCAAGCTATTTTTGTATACATGTTATTAGTTTATAGTCAGAAGGTGATGGTCATTTTAGAAAAAAAAATGCCAATTATTACTACTTATATACATATAGGTAGAAAAATAATCACAATTCAGCATACAAAAATCTCATAAAATACTTAGATCATGCTAAAGCATTTTAAATATTGCTTGTAACTTCCAATAGCAAAACATTTCATATCCCTTGGTAAAATTATGCAGTATTCTCTTTTTCCATAGGTAGTTTTCACTTGTGCATGATTGAAAATATTTGGGTATGAAAAATAAGCCCTGCAAAGTCTACATTTAAATTATGTTTTAAAACTATGTCTCTTTCACTGCTCTTAAAAATTGTAAATGTATAATTGCAGTTTACACAAAATGACTGTATTGAAAGCAGCATGTAATCAAAGTACTTAAATGCTTCCCCTCATGTAAAGCACAGTACTGTCTCAAATAACAGATCCTCTGAGGACAGAGCAGTACTTGGAATCAGACCATCTGGTTGTTGGGTGGGAAGCAGTGATGGATGAAGAGGAGTGTGCACCAGAGTACTTTTAAATTTAAATTTTGCCTGGGAGTTCCAGAGTTTGAATGAACATAAGAAAAAGTCTACATTCTCCTCCACTGCGAGTCTGTTACCTGGAAGTGACGGAGTTAATTTCCTGTCACCATGACCACTGACAAAACTGTGTTACTGGAAAAAGGATCAACTCATGATAGGCAAGAATGTCTTTTACGTAAGCCAAGTACTATAAGACAATTTGATTGTAAGGGATGTGGTGTATAACAATAGTGATAGCTACCCTTTTTGAGCATACACTCTGTGTCAAGCACTAGCTGAGGTCGTTTATTATTCTTAGTAAATGTACAAGGATGTTATTATTACCTTCCATTTTCTTATAAAGTCAAAGAAATTCATTGAGTTTAAATAAATTTTATAATCTCACAAAACTATGAAATGAATAATCTGGGAACCCATCCAAGGTCTGAGTATTTCAGAAATGCTTGCTTTTTTTTTTTACCATACTATGTGCTATATGGGGTTAAGATCTAAAATATATTATTAAGCTACCCTATTATTTTTACTCTTAGTAATTTTCTGAAACTGAAGAGTATCATTGAAATATAATCTTTTATAGTGATTTTTCTGAGTCTTTGATATAGTACATTTTAGTAAATACCTCGCTTGTCCGACAACCTTGAAGCTCAGTTTTATTTACTGTTAGGATGGCTATGACCTTTCCCCAAGACCAGAGACCTTGGTGAGTTAAATAGGATCCTTTATGTGTAATGCACCTTAGAGAGAAAAATAACCTTGTCCTTCAAGGTTTTAGAACTGCTTTTACGTTTACAAATGAAAACCTTTAGAAAATTCCTATCTTCAGATCTATTGTGTAAAGTGAGGGACCCCTGGCCGTTCCTGCCAAGTTGTGTATCTCTATGGGTTTCTGTAATCCCCATAACCTGATATGTTATCATTGCAACTCCTTTCCCTCACCCGATGCTTCTAACAGGGATAGATGTGTTTTATCACATGCTATTGAAAATCTTTCAGCTATGCCTCACAGGATTCCTAATTAGCAACTTCCCTTCTTACAATTTAAACCTAAGAAAAAGTTCCAGAAAGCCACACACTCAGCTTGCAAGATCATATCTGTGCACTGACAGAGGTCAAATAATCACAGGAGACTGAAGTCTAACCCTGCCAGTTATGGAAAAGACATTTATACATGAAGATAAGTGGGATTTAGATAATGATCAATTGCCAAAATTTAAAGTCTGTTAAGAATGAGAAATTTTTCAAAAAAGAACTTCTAGCAAGATCTTTTAATTTAAGATAAAAATTTGAGATAAAATACTATCAGTATTGTGGAGTTACTGAGCAAGGAGGTTATCATCATCTGCCCAATGCTTTATCTTTTTTTTGTCCTATAACTGAACTACAGTTCAAAATATTTGGAGACAGTGTGGGCTAATGGGAAGAGCCCCTGTGCAGGCTGAAGTCCTAGAATTCAGTCTCAGCTTCACCATGTATTAATACGCAAGGAAAATTCCTTACCTTCTTTGAGCTTCAGTTTGCATTCTTGTCACACAGAGACAGTAAAACCTGTCTTACCTATCTCATAAACTGTTGCGAAGATGCAATGAGATAATATATGGGAAGCACTGTGCTAATTTTCACATTCTATTAGTGAAAATACTACATAATTTGTGGGGCACAGTACAAAATGAAAATATGGAGCATAAGTTCAAAAAAAACTATTAGGAATTTCAAGGTGGTAACAGCACAGCATTAAGCCCAAGATAGGCTCATTCTGAGCAAAGGCCCAATGGGGCTGCACAGACTGTGTGCATAGGAAGCCAGCCCTGAGTTGTAAGAGCAGTAACACAAGATACCTCTCTCTGCTCCACTGCTTGTCCTACCATTGTCCTACCAAAGGGTGTCCATAAATTGCCTTTTCTTTTTGCTGTCCTGTTTACTTGCAATGTCTTGCTCCTTAGAATTGTTAAGAAGTGAAACAGGTAAACAGGGAGTTATATTTAGTCAATACCATTATTGCTACTCTCTAGGGCATTAAGGGTTAGACAAGCTTGATGCCCACAGCACTCTCTAATGAGATGTAATCATTAGTAATGACTGAGTCTTCTTGTGAGAAATTGAATTATGACTTGACTGTGAAGCTCGAAAAACACAACCTACTTTGGTTGAGGAATTCTTATACTGCCGTCCAGCATACCAACTTCTACATAGGAAGGAGTGTGGCAGTTGCCTGTGAAATTTCTGTTCAATTTTGTCTCCAAAGATGTTTGGACCTTCCACAGGGAAATCATTAGATATTCATTTGTGACCAGTGCTGCCAAAAGTCTCTGGAAAATTGTGGTATAGGCACAGAAACAGATAAACAAGAAATGGAAGAAATCCAATAAGTTAATCCCCCTATGGGGTAGCACAAAATTGCTTGTTATAACCTGGATTTCTTTCAAGTCTTCTCTTAAATACAATTTCACAATCTTCTTCTTTGTCAAGAAATTTATTCTTACCATTTAGTAGAAAACAAACAAACAAACCCAATAAATATTTTTAAAGCTTCATTTCATAGTATGGATTTATAACCCTTGCTATTTTACAAATTATGCTTTCTTCATTAGTGTTTTAGCTCCCAAGTACTATATATATTTACAGATCTTTTTGATTCTTAGGAACTATAGAAGGCTAGCTGTACAAATATGATGTGTTATTCTTAATCCATCAATCAGTCAAATTGTAATCATCACTGCCGCTCATCTTGGAAAAGCCTGCATTTGTCACCAGCTCTGTCTTGGTAAACATCTCCAAAAAGAATCAAAACTTTTAGTTCTTCAGTTTTAGAAATCTATGCATATCTCCAGATAATATTTTCAAGCTATCCCAAAATACTGTTTTCCTTAATTTTATGCCATGTTACTGCTAGAAAGTAGTATACTTACTGGTTACAAGGCAAAATCAGAAGAGATGGTCAAAAGTGCCAAAATCAAAAAATTAAAACAAGAAAACCATGTGCTGGATTTTGCATTAAGAAGATCAATCTCATCAAACTCTCAATTGTTCAGATCAACTATTTATTTATTTTCAACTATTTTTAACAACTATTTTTATTTATCAATTTTTATTTATCATCTATTTATTTATTTTCCAGGAAAGTGACTTCAAATTTAAGCTATTTTTAAAAAATTGACAGATAGAAAGGTAATTGTTATTTGTTAAATCTAGGTAATTATAAATGTATTACTTTACACAATTAGCATTTCTGTGGTATGAACACTTAATATCTGCTATTAGTTTCATGAATATTGCCATAACTAGTCACCTTGCTCTACAATGATCTCTGGAAGTTATTCCTCCTAAATACAATTATATATTTTTGATTAACATTCCTCCAATACCTTCTAATTCCCTTAGATTCTAGTAACTACTATTCTACTCTCTGTTTCTATGATTAGATTCCACATGAGTAACATCATGTTGTGTATATCTTTCTGTACATGGCTTACTAAACATAGTGCTCTCCAAGTTCATATATTTGTTGCAAATGGTAAGATTTACTTATTTTTGCAGGAAAATAGTGTTTCATTGTGTATGTAAACTACTTTTTCTTTATCCATTCATTTGTTGATAGACACTTAAGATTGATACTGAATCTTGGCTATTGCAAATTTTGCTTAAATCGAAATACAGATTTTTAGGTTGGGGATTTAGCTCAGTGGCATAAGCATCTGCCTGGCAAGTGTGAGATTGTGAGTTCAATCCCCGGTGCAGAGAAAAAAAAATTCAGAATTTTGTTGCTATACTGAGTTCATTTCCTTTGGCTATATGGTTGGTTAACGGATCCCAGATGCTCCTAAGGCAAGGTCTCTGCATGTGGGAGTTGTAGAGATGCCACATTTAAATTTATCTTCAAGAAGGAACTTGAATTTTAACTGTGAATTATGAAGTTACCTATGGTATCCACTTCAATACCAGATCTGCCTCTGCACTTGGATCAAGATTACTTCCTATCCAGATAGCTCTAAGCTTGGTATTAGGTCCTGGTCTTTTCTGTCCAGTGTGGAACTTCTGTAATAAACAATCTCTGTTCCAAACCACCATGCTTCGTGAGCCTGAAAATTGTCAGAATTTTACCACAGGCTATGGTTCTCTCAGATCAATCTTGATTCCTTTTCTTCCTTTCTCAAATATCAGGTTAGCTGAGTATTCTAAAGGCTTTTTGTGCTCAATCTGAAATCTCCTATTTTATCTTTGTCTTTCATGGGAATTATCCTCAAATAATTCATTTAATTTTGAACAGACTCAGAAGGACACATGGCAGATTTAGCATAAACTTTGTTATCTATTTTGGAAAAGTTCTACTGTTTCACTGACCACCTCCATGAAGCCTATGAGATCCAACATCTCAACTAGGATCTGACTCCTCTCCATCCTCAGATATTTTATGGAGGTGAAAGGTATAGGATGTAGTTTTCCTAACATTTGCTGAAGGGGCAGATGGCATCACCAAGTAGGGAATTAATGGTGTTGTGGTATGCACATTGAGTGGTGGAGCGCAGGAGCCAGCAGAGAACCAGAAAACAAGTTACTCTTCCACCTTTTTCCTCTGCATTATTTGGAAACACAGTAGCTCATCTCACATGTCTAAAGCTATCCAGGGAGACTGACCAGTCATTGGAAATTGCTATAAAAATATGGCCAGTTCAGTAACATGCTCACTTATATAGTCTCATTTCTTTAGTGGCCTTTGCAGTAGCTTTGCTTTGCTGGAATTGTTCTCAGTAAAATGTTATCAATAAGTTATTGGATTAGTTTTTCAGGGAAACTCAACAGAGACAGACATCATTAAATGCTTACCATTATTATTGTTATTATTCCACCTACGTACAACTCTTCAAGTCACTGTTTTATTCAGAACATGTTGCTACATAACCCAGAGTAAAATCTGTTTAAAACAGCAAAATACTCATAACATTTTAGAGATATTCTAGCATTTTTAAGAGGGATTCACAGATAACTTAAACCAACTAGCTATGTTTCTATCATTTATTCTTAGTTTATTAGACATATTGCATTACACTGTGGCTGATAATTTTATTAGTAGATTTTTATAGCAATTGTAATTTTAAATTTTTATTCCATCTGCATATGTTTATTGATAATAAGCCTTCAGTGTCTGAGCGTAGAGTTTAAGCAATTGCTCTAAACATTTGGGGTTCAATGGGGGTTGCTGGACACTGAAGTAACATGATCAGAAAGATGGTAACTTGATATTTTATATCATCAATGATAAATCAGAATAAGAAGAATTTCAATCTCTGCAAACATTAATCATTCTTATGTGTTGGGAATTTTGTATCCTGATAGTTATCCTGAAATATATTACAGATTGTTTTAACCAATAGATACCCTAATGTACTATAGAAAAACCAGAACTAATCCCTCTTTTCTATTTTGATATCTGTTATTGAACTTTCTACCTTCCCAATCTCTAGTGACCACTGTACTATTCCATTCTTCTAAAATATTGGCTTATTAATTTCTACAGATGAGTGAAAAAATATGGTATTTGTCTTCCCATGTCTGGTTTATTTCACTTAACAGAGACCTCCAATTCCATCCATGATGATGCATATGGCGCAATTTTATTCTCTTTTGAGGCTGAACAATATTCTATTTTGCATATTCGCCGTACACATTTTTCTTCCTTCATCCACTGATGGGCATTCATACTGATACTATAGTTTAGCTATTGTGAAGGTGCTGCAAAAAAGATGGTAGTTCAAATTTTTTCTGGTGTAATAGTTTTATCTCCCTTTGATATTCCACTCAGCAGCAGAATTGCTATATCTTATGATAGTTCTAGTTTTTAAATTTTTTTTGAGAAATCTTCATACTGTTTTCTGTAGTGGTTATACTAATTTACATTCTTACAAACAGTATATAAGAGGTCCTCTTTCTCCACATTTTCACCAGCATTTTTTATCTAACTATGTTGAAATGATATTTCATTATGATTTTGATTTGCATTTCTTTTATAATTAGTGAGATAGAATTTTTAGATACTTGTTGGTCATTTATTAGTATGTTATTTTTTAGAAAAGTGTGTTTAGATTTTTATGCTTTGTGTTGTTCAGTTTTTTAAGCTACTTTCATATTCTGGATATTTATCTCTTGTCAGATGAATACTTTGCAAATATTTTCTCTCTGTAGGTTGTCTTGAATTCTGTTTTTCCTTTGCTTCTTGTTTTAATATAAATTCTTTTGTCTATTTTTAAATTTGTTGCTGGTGTCTTTGAGGGCCCATTTTTTCTAAAGCCTATATTAATGTCTCAAAGTGTTTCCCTTATCTTTTCTTGTAGTAATTTTGCATTTTTCATTTTTTGAGATGAGTTAATTCTATATTGGATAGGTTGGTTTTGAACTCATGCACTAAAGTAATCCTCTTGCTTCACTCTAACAAGTAGCTTCACTGAACCTGAAAATTCAGTTTTAATTTAATTCTTTGGTTCATTTTGAGTTGACATTTTGTATTATGAAATGAAGCAATTTCATTCTTTGGCATATTTATATCCAGTTTTCCCAACACCATTTATGACAGAGACTATTTAGTATTGATGCCTTTGTACAAAAATCAATTCCTGTATGAGTGTGTGTTAATTTCTGGGTTCTCTATTTTGTTATATTGGTCTGTGTCTGTTTTTACATTAATACCATATTGTTTTGCTTACTATTACTTTGTAGCATGCTTTGAAGTCAAGAATTGTGAAGACTTTGACTTTACTTTCCTTAGGATCACTTTGAGTATTCTGGATCTTTTATGATTACATAGAATTTTAGGATTGTGTCTTTTACTTCTATTAAAACATCAACAGAATTTTTATGAAAATTGCATTGAATCTATAATCATTTTGAACAGTATGGTCATTTAAACAATATTTATTCTTCCCATTTATGCACATAGTATGTCTTTCTATTTTTATATCCTCTATGATTTCATTTATAAGTGTTTTGTTACTTTCATTGTGGAAACCTTTCACTTCCTTGTTTGAATTTGTTCTGATTTTTTGAGCTATTGCAAATGAGATTGATTTATTAGTTTTTTCATCAAATTCATTATTGATGCATACAAATACTATTGTTTTTTAAAGTTGATTTTGTTTCTTACAGTTTTACTGGATTTTTGTATAAGTTCTAACAGTTCTTTGGTGCATTATTTAGACAGTTCTGTTCATAAGGTCGGGTCATCTACAAGCATGAATAACTTTATCGGAGACCCTTTCCACAGTGCCAGCTATCAGGAATCCCTGCAGTGAGTCCCTAGTCTCCTTCCAAGTGTTATAGTACACAGCAGGAAGAGTGAACAAGAGACAAAATAGGGGTGTAGCAGGTTCTCCAGTTTGAGGGGAACCAAGTACCATGAGACACCTTGGTATTTATTGATTGAGGAAAATGGTGAGGGGTTTGCAGCTAGATGTGCTAGACCAATGGTGAGACTGGCAAGGCTTGTAACAAGGAACAAAGTGTTCTTACAAGAACAAGGACAAGAAGAGGAGGCAATAAGGAAACTTATTCCTTAGGTGCCTTATCATCTTCAGCACTTCTTATCTTGCCCTGTGAGTGCCACAGCAGTCACTAGCCCTAGGGCTTCCAGCTGTGACCAGAAAGCAGCTGGGAGTTTCTGTGTCCCAATCTGCTCCAGAGGGCAGGACAAGGACAAGCTTGGACATCTCCTAGACTCAATTTATAATTTGTGGTCCCCAGCATGATTTAACTTCTTCCTATCCAACATTGATGCTCTTTTTCTTGCCTGATTGCTCTGGCAAAGACTTCCAGTATCATATTAAATAAGAGTTGTGAAAATGGAATCCTTGTCTTTTTCTTACAGAATGAAGCTTTAGGAGATTCTACAGATGAGTGGAATTCAGAAGGAAGAATAGATGTCAAATATGAAAAGATTTAGACAGTTGGGTAGTAATATTACAGTAGCTCCCCTTGGAGATGGGGAAGACTGTCAACAACTCATGGAAGCAAGTAAGAGGGAAGTTGGAACAATTTAGTGGTACACCCCAAGGATTAACTATAATCGTGCAAATATTTTTGATTCCTTAGTAATGAAATGAAGCTAACAGGATACGTAATCCCATATTTATTAAACACCTGGCATGGGTTCATGAAATAAATTTTATTTGCATAATCTCATTTATCCTGTTTAACAAATCATAAAGTACGAACACTTATTTTCTTTTGCGGATGACGAAAATCACAAAATGTTAACTATTCAGTGTTGCACAGTTACATTTTGGCCATGTTGGAATTAAACCAGAGGATCTGACTTTAATGTCTATGTGTCTTTCACCTACACCATATTACCTGTTACATACACTAACCTGCATGATCAAGAATCAGTTATTGATAAAGACACTATTGGTCCACAAAAAGCAGTCCATAATCTGGATATCTGAGTTGGCTGGAGGCTTTCTTCTGTCTTTTTTCTCATAGTGATGAGTAATGCATATAATAAGCATATAAAAAGAGGTTATCATGCACAGCTACACTGAATGTTGGGGAAAGGCTTTCTTCAGAAACAAAGCATCTGAATAATCTTGTACTAAAAATGCAAGAACGAAATATACACAGCAGTAAAACACAGTTTCTAGATACAGATTCATCCTTATCAGGTGGTATTTGTTGTCTTGGCCTTGTTCGTCTTTTTGAATGCTTAGTTACCTGGACCATTTCTCCTGCAGCAGCAGGACCATTGCTATGTATGACACTCCTGATGTCTTTACTGTGGCTATTATGTGACTTTTCTGAATTTAGGAAATGTTCAAAGCATGAGTAAAATTGATTATCAGCTTGGCATACAGCTGCAGGGGAGAGGAAATAATTTCCCATAGCATCATACGAAAAGCTATTTTTACTGAAATAATGAAAGAGTTATTAGAATTAAACTGGATTCTTAATAGTATTTCCTGTGTGATCCAGGTTTTGTTCATGAAGTCTTTGCATGCACCTGTTTTCTTTTTTAAATTTAATCTTATCTAATTTTATTAGATTAGAAAAGAGCACAGAAAAGAAAAACAAAAAGCAAATGAGACAAACAAAGAGCAAACTGAAAACAACAATATAGGCTTTCAAAACAATGATAGGAATTTAACAATGGCTGTTATATTGCATATTGTTATCTTCAAAAGAGTTACTTAGATTACTGATATAGACATGCAAAATTGACCTAATCATATGAGTATTAATTGTTCTTTTCCAAGAACTAATCGAGTTAGTAGTATAGTCATCTTAGCTATCTTATGTATATACACAAATTCCTTGTCTTTATTCTACAAAACTACTGTGATAAAATCAGCATGGTACTGGAATAAAAACAGACCCAAGTCAATGGAATACATTAGAAGATACAGCCACAACTACAAACTTGCTCCGCCCCCTTATCTTTGACAAAGGGGCCAGCATTCCTTCAGTTGGTATCATTTCAGAAAGTTCATTTATGTGATTTCCAGTGTCTTCTATTTCAGTGTCTCCTGGGTTTGTTCTCAGTGTTCTGAGGTCTGAGACTGCATCTTGCTCTTTAGTTTTATCATTTTCCTCTGGGACCTATATGGCTGGCCAGGAGTCCTCCCAATGGGTTGCACTGAGATGGTGGGCTGGGCAGAACTTGGATCTTCTGATACTCATATAGTTAGCTTGGATGCATCCCCAGACTATGACACCAAGGCCTTGCATTGCAACGGGCAGAACTCTAAATCTCCAGGACCCACCAGCTAGGTTGCTCCCTGATGGACAGCTCTAGGGCTCTGGGATGGGCAGGGCTTGGTACCTCTGGTACCTGTGTGGCTGACTGGGAGTTCCCCCGATGGATTGCACTGGGACACTGGACTGGGCAGAGCTCAGATCCTCTGGGACCCATGCAGCTAGCAGGGATGCTCCTCCAGAGTATGGTGCTGGGACCTTATGCCTGGTTGCACAGAGTTCTGAACCTCTGGGACCTGCTACACCTATGTTTTCAAGAATTGTACTTATTTTCTCTTTCAGCAGATTTAGTGTTTCTGTTTAAATATTTAGATCTTGATCCATTTTGATATTAGTTTAGTGTATAGCAATAGACAGGTTTGTTGTTTTGGTCTTAAGCATGAGGAAAGATGATTTTTCTGGCACCATTTACTAAAGAGGCTACCTTTCTTCCAGTGAACATGTTTGGCCCTCAGTCAAAGATAAGATGGCTGAGTGTTTTTGGAGTTGTTTTGCATCTTCTAATCTGTTCCAATAATCCTCAGTCTTTTTTCTTGTATCAGTACCATGTTGTTTTTATCACAGTAGCTCTGTAGTATAACTTCAAGTAAAGGGTTGTACACCCCCTGCCTTGCATTTGTATGAAAAACTGGAATTTCCCCTTATTAAAAAGCTTTTGCACAGCAAATGAAATCACCAACAGTGTGATAAGACAACCCACATAGTTGGAAAAATTTTTAGTTGGCTGCTTCTTAGACAAAGGAATATCTAGAGCATATAAAAATTTTTAAAAATCAGATCCTTTAAATTGAAAGACCCAATTCAAAAATGGGCACCTGATATGAATACAAATTTCTCAGATGAAGCAATACAAATGGCAAACAAAGATATGAAAAAGTGTTCAGTGTTATTGATAATTTGAGAGATGCAAATTAAAACAACACTGAGATTTCATCTCATTCCAGAAAGAATGGCTATTATTAAAAAAATCAAGTAACAACAAATGCTAGTGGTGCTGTGAGAAAAGAGAATACTTCTGCCCTACTGGTAGGAGTGTAGGCTGATGCAACTACTGTGAAAATCAGTGTAGAGATTAAAAAAAAATACCATCACCACTACCACCACCACCAACAAAAAATAACAACAAGAAAAAAACTAGGAGTAGAGATCCCATTTGACCCAGTTATTCCCCTTCTTGGTATCTTTCCAAAAGAATTAAAAGCATCATGCTACAGCAATATATGTGCACCCATGTTTATAGCAGCACAGTTTATAACAACTAAATCTTAGAAACAACCCAAATTTCCATCAACCAATGAATGGATAAAATAGATAATGGAGTACTACTCTGCCATAAAGAAGGATAAATGAGATATTTATGGATGGACCTTGAGACCATAATTGCAGATGAAATAAATCAGACACACTTGTAAATATCACATCATCTCACTGGTATGAGAAATTGATAGTGTAAATAAGAATCAAATTGTATAAGAGATATGGTGAAATGGGAAGAAATCATTCAAAAGAAAGGGGAACCAGGGAGGTGGGAGGGAAAAGAAAGGGGAACCAGGGGAAAGGAAGGAAGGGAAAAGAAAAAAGTGAGAAAGAAGGATAAAATAGAAACAAAGCTTTGTAAATCAGGAGGAAAAGTGGGTTTGAAGGGCGGTGAAAGGAATGGGAGGGGAAAAAAAGAAAAAATCAAGGTGTATCATGTACAGGTACAAATTCCCTATGATAAATGTGATCATCATATATACCTAAATTGTACCACTAAACTTCCTTATTTTTTTAAATAAATATTTTCAAATAGTGTTTGTGTCATGCAAAACAGACCAGGAGAAGGGGAATTTGTGAGGATGTGAAAGAAAATTTGATACAATAGAGGAAGGAAAAAAGTTTAAAGTGAACATTGCAGAGTATGCAAGCAAATTTGTCTCCAATTTGTGACCAAATCAGAACACAACTATAGGAAAATTTTTTGTGTGTTATAACCTAAACTGACTTAGTCTGGAACAATAGAAATACAAGTATTAACTCTTAGTCTTATTAGCATATTGTTGACTACTAATTCTTACCTGCAGATGAAAAGAGAATAAAAAGAAATAATAAAATTAAAAAATAAACTGAATTCTATAGTTTCTAAAGAAAATTATCTTAATTTTATGAAACAGCAGTGTTATATTCAGAATGATTCTAACACATTATTCCACAATGTGCAGAATACTTTTTTGACTGGAGGAAATGCCTCTGAAAGAGAGAGTCAAATTCCTTCAACTTTTACTGAAGCTCATCACAAGCTTTCCTCTAATTCCTGACTTTAATATTACACTACATTGTTTTTTAATTACATTGCAAATTCATCTCATTTTAAGTAAACCACAAAGATAAGTTGCAAAGCTAATTAGAAGTGACTTCTTACTTTGCATAATTATTTGCTTTACAATGACTCTAACAAATTTACTTGAACTTGAATTTTCTTTTTAAAGATATGATTTGCTATATATTTCTGGGTATAGTGACCATCCCTGATATAGCAATAGCATGTATACACTTGAAAGATGATTGCAGCTCCAAGAGTAATGGAGGAAGGACCGAAGACAGGAGTCCAACACACTCATCTCGTTTATCTGTAAAAGCCATAATCCTACTATTGAATTCAGTTGGTTCTCTCTCTCTCTCTCTCTCTCTCTCTCTCTCTCTCTCTCTCTCTCTCTCTCTCTTTCTGTGTGCGTAGGTGCATACATAAAGTATCCTTCTGCCTTATTAGGATGTAAACTCTATGTGATTAGACTCTATGAATGGTTTTGTTGATTGTAGTATTTGTAGAGTCTGGCCTGTACCTGGCATATGGAAAATGATTAATACAGGTCTGTCAAACTCACTGATTTTTTTATTATCCACTCAGCCATTTATTATTTTATTTATATAAATATGTAGCAAATTCCTTATATAAAATGGTTACTGGTCTAGGCATTGGGAGATTTAACTGGGGTGTTAAAATGTATATGTGAATGTTTGTGTAGGTAATCTACACTTCCAAATCCAGGAGTTTCTGAGGTCTCTTCAGCTTTGATTCTAAAGACCACGGTATGGAAATATCTGTTAGTTCAAATTACTGTTAGAACAGTGATTCCTATTAATCTATGGGTGAAAAAAATCTCTTTTCTGATTGTAGAGTGTATAATCTTTAGATTGGGATTAAATGAATTCTTAGAATCTAATTAAAAATACAAATTGCTCTTTAAAAATAGCACTTAAAATTGCACTTAAGAATTTTAAGTATGTTAGTAGCAATGCAAATTAGTGATGTATGAATGATGATACAAGTTTGGCATCCCTAATCTGAAAACCTGAAGCACAAAATATGAAACTTGAGCATGTACATAACATCACAAGTGAAAACTTTTACACTTTATCATATGTGACATGTATATATGTATGTGTATATACATATTTATGATACACACACACATATATATATGATACATGAAACATAAAAAATTTGCATGTTTACACTTGAATTTTGGTCCCAGGATATCACATATGTATATGTAAGTATCTCAGTTTTCCAATCTGAAATACTTTTGGGTCCAAACATTTTAGGTAAGGAATACCTGGCCTATAATATTTCTAACTTATTGATGTAAAAAGCTATGTGATGCAGTATAAACCCCAAATAATATAACCTTCATGTTATAGATTTGTCATTGCAGAATTTATTGTGACTGAAATAATAGTAAAATGTTGAATTTTTTATTGGAAGAAGTCCAATTTATTCTTTTTTATATGTACAGAACAATTCTTTTTCCATCATAGATGCTTTAGATGCATTTATTTGCTGAATGACTAAGGACCCTAATATATTAAAAGTAATGACAAACCTCTAAGTAAAGGAAAATCTTAGGAGCTGAAAATTTACAAGACACAAATGTGACATTCAGTTTAGAAGAATATTTTATTTTTCTGAAAATGTAAAACACACTAAATTTTTTAAAATTAAAAATTAAAACAATGACTCCTCCTACCAGCACACATTGAACTGGAAAAATTAATAGATTGAAAAAAATCTACTTTGAATCTGTGAAGACAAACAGCACAGTTATAAATGGCTTTTGACTATGTATGTTGAGATAATCCTTTTGGAAGACTTTATGGAGAGTATTCCATAAACTTTATTAAATATACACTATCTGACCCAGCAAGTCTACTTCTTGGAACTTACTTTCAGGGAGTTAATCTGATAATAGAAAAGCTTTCTAGTCTGAGTAAGCATAGTTTACAATAGAGAAGTAGTCTGCCTCCGGCTGGACTCTAGACTCAAGACTGCAGAGTTAACTTTTGCCCACTAGCTGTCTCCCCTGCTGATTTCAGATGCACAGTCACATGAGCCAATTCTTGTGTCTCTGTCTCTCTGTCTCCCTATCTCTCTGTCTGTCTGCCTCTCTCTGTCTCTATGTCTCTCTCCCTCTCTCTCTTCTTGTCTATACATCCTCTTAGTTTATTTCTTGGAAACCTGTTGCAAGGTAGATTGGGTACTAAACGTCACAGGTGTTTTGAGTTGGTTCCACAGGAGCAGATCATGATATTTATGTTCCAATTATTTATTAAAGAAGTGTTCCAGAGTAATATTAAGAATCAAGTAGGAGGGGTAGAATGGAGATGGGAAAGCAGCCAAAGAAGTATCTAGCATGCGTAGTTCTAGCCTCAGCCTTGTGACCCGGAAGGGCACTGGAAGATAAACTGTGCCTCAGAGTTTGTCTTGCATTGAGACAAGGGAGCTGGGTTTTCAATGGCACTGTTACTTATGGACACTCTTTGGGGAAATGTTAGTTCCCAGGCACTTCAGGGTATCTGTCTTTGTAGGCAAAGAAGCTCTGATAGCTGAGGCTCAGCCCTCCAAAGAGAGTCCCAGGTGTGGTACAAGAGGCACACCACAGCAGAGGAGGAGGGCACAGTGACTGTGAAAGGGATTGGAGAGGCCTGGGCATCCACAGTGTCTGCTACACAGGGGGTCCTGGCATTGTCACTGGAAAAGGAACAGCAGGAGAAAAGGGTAAAATAAACTTATCTCTATTACTAAGGTAAGGGTCCATAGAAGTTTAATTTAATTAGTAAATGGAATATAGCTTTATTTTGACACCTTAAGAAAAATGTTTGCCTGACCAAACTGCTAGAATTCAACTGACTTGTAGAGATGATTTGATTTCTATTTTATAAAATAAGAGTCACATATAAAATCAGACATATTTATACTAGTATTTTATTAACTCTTCCTTCTTCCTGGATATATTTACTTAGGGTTAAAGTAGAAATTCATTGCCATAAACAAAGACTCAGTTTTAGTAGGACTAGGTTTTCTTTCCTTTAACTCATAGAAATGGTGTTTGATGAAATTTCTTTTACTTTTTAGAGTATCAAAATAACTGAATGCTTTGGTTAATTCACTAAACATGTCAGCGAAAGGGCTGCTTATTGGAGGGAGAGACCCCCTACCATGAAGGATATGTGTTTTATAAGAACAGAGACACAATCATAGAAGGTAGACATAATAACACACTAAAAAAGCAGAAAGCCACCAAAATGACAGTTAGTGGCAACAAACTGTGTTTCACTAGAAAAGCAACACGTAATGTAACATGTACAGGATACGATCTTTTTTCCCCACTAATTGACAGAATATAGGTAATTATGATATTCTTTTTAAGTTTTCCCCACTATTACTCATACTCAACATACCTTGCTGCCCCATTTATTACATACTTCTTAGATATCACATGGAAGTGAAAAGAAGTGGAGAGGTCAGTTTCTGTCAGCAGGAAAGACTGCAAACATAACGGCCACCAATTATTTGTTGGACTCCATCAGTGTCAAGCAATATACTGCACACTTTATTCCTAGGATCAAATCTTTATCACAATACTGTAAGATAGGAATTATTATTCTCATTTTAAAAATAAAGAAATGAAAACTTAGAGAGAAACAATCATTTGGTCATAATAAAACAACAAAATGTGTAATTAATGTTTCAAGTCTTAACCAAATTGTTGGTCTTTTTACTGAGCCAAACTTTCTGTGAAAAATAGTGTCAAAAATCTTAGGATCCCAATTGACCTGAGAATGGCACAGACATGCAAAAATACCTGGAATGAATTTTTTAAAAATCTGCCTTTGAAGCAAAAGATCAGTGAAAACCATTGTGTTGATTAGGGTCACCATTAAAATATTGATGCATGATATGGAGAAGCAGACACCCTCAACTTTTGATTTTCTCTTGTCTGCACAGTCAAATAGAAATGATCTTCAAACCATAGGAGTGTGAAAACAAGCATTAGTTACATGGGAATTTAAATCTATATGGGTAAAGATATTTTGAGACAGCAGCTAACAGATCTAAATGAACTCTGGTCTCTAACTAGATGAAATATGCCCTTGAAGACTAGAGCAATACCAAACAGATCAATGCCTTGCATTCTCTCCTAGCACCCTGTACAATAGTATATGATTTTATTTGTAGCTATATGCATTTATTTGTGGCTATTTTTCTACTTAGACTTTTAACTCTAAGTCTATTGTCTTCTGAACTTTGCCATTCCCCTTTGTGGCTATTACAGTGCCTGGGAATTAGTAAGTATTCAGAATACTTTCAAAGAATGAAGGACTTTGTACAACCCTTGACAAGGACCTCTGTGGATCAGTGAGTGCTAGGAAGAATAATGGTAATCTCATTTTGAAAAGAATATTGATGAGAAACACGGAGTACTTTTAATAAGAAATCACAAACTGGTAGCCCACAGAACACACAAAGCTGGTGAGCATCTATTGACTGGTACATAAAAAAGGTACTGAATCTGAATAATCTGGGGGGATACATTTTCTAGTTTGTTAAAATTTCTATATCCCTCTGTTGAGATTTCTAATTTCATTTCCTGGATTTTTCTCAAATGAACTTCTTGTTTAGGGTTCAACACATTGTTGGCATTGATTCTATGCAAAATTCTCAAATACCTATTTGGAGAGAGAGGGAGACAGAGGAAAAGAAAGAGACACAGAGAGAGAGACAGAGAGAGGGAGACAGAGAGACAGAGAAAATAAATGAACCCTAAGACACAAATCACACAATTTCTAAATAACTCCTTCTGTGGTTTAACCTACTCAACATGATGATCAATGATTGAAGATACTGATAAGTAAGACTCAAGTCTAATTTCCAGTGTCTTTGTAAATGATATAACCTTTATGTGAAATTTTTCTAATTTATCCATTTTTGTTTGTATATTCAGGCTTCCTATTTTGGTAGTTGAGAATCTAGCATTCTGAACAGAATCAGAATAATGCTCAGCAATCTAATAGCATAATGAATGATGAGGGGCATGAGTTTCTAAAAACAAATTTAAACAGAAGGTACCCTCCCACAAGATATCATAAAAAAACAGAAACTCTCCTACATGAAATATGGACATATTTAAAAATTTCTCTAAATTATCACCATTTCTACTCCTACTCAGTTTGCCCCATTCAGTCTATTTCAGGACAATGGGAGATCTTAAATTCTCAAGGGTAAGGTTGTCCATGCCCTCATATTTTCATACTCTTTAAAAAATAGTGTATGGAGGAAGTGATCTGAATAGTGTGTGTGGCTCTACCTTTGCCTTAGTGTCAATTTGGTGGAAAAATCTTTGGTTGATATGAATCTGTATGAAAAATGAAGTTAATCTTCCTAGGATTTCTGTGAGAATAATATATTTTATACTACGGGGCAACACAGTGCTGAGTACATCGGACACATTACTTTAGGTATGTTCTCAATGAATCAGGTATCAACCAAGTACTTTGTTATCACTTAAATTCCAGGAAAAATGAAATCTGAAAATCCAAAATTTTCCTGTAAGTTCTTCTAATTCTCCCACACATTTTAAAGAAAAATTTAGCTTATTGGATCTTTTTTTCTTCGGTTGTCAAATGTTTTAGAGAATGTTAATTGTTTACTTGCCCTGTCTGGAACAGCTCTCAAACGAATCATATGCAAGCTAGCGATATTACATAATTCTTTTGTAGCATTACAGGGAGGGGTTACATAATGTGTGGCACAAAATTTCATTTACTAGTTACCACCTTCCCCACTGTCCTCATTTGCTTTTTACCTTCCTGCTTCTTAGAATTCCCTGTAGTTTCAAATTGATTGCTTTTCATTATGTAACACTAAGTCTCCTCACGTAAGATTTTGTTATGAGGTAAGTGCACCTTTTAGATTTCACATTCTAACCACCACTTGCCAAAGTCGTTTCCTTAAAACAGTTCTACACTAATCAATGAAACACATTCCCATTGTTAAAAATCACATAGAATGCATGGGTATATTTTGAATAAAATATAGTCTTCTATCTCATTTTTTTGTCTCAATCCTATATTTCCTTTCCTGTCCTGCTATATGAACTTCAACACCTTTGAGTTTCTTTTGTAAATTTTCTGCCTACTTCTAAATATTTTTCTCTGCATTAATATTTCTTAATATGTCAACATCTGTATTTGTTTGTGTTAATATTTTGGTCGTTCAGAATTCAGAATTTTAATATGCCACTGCCCAAGCGTAAGACACACATTTGTTCATTCTGTTTTCTCAATATTGTTTAAAACAATTTTTAATGAATACAGTACTCTGTTTTCATGTTGTTTTAAAAATAAACATCATTTACTACTGCACCGAGCAGTACATTATGGTTTTTCTATCCTTGTTTAGAGTAATTTACTCTATTACTCTGTTTTTTATTATTGTACTTTCTCCCATCCAAGTACTAACCAGGCCCGACCCTGCTTAGCTTCCGATATCAGACGAGAGCGGGCGCGCTCAGGGTGATATGGCCATAGACTTTTTACTTTCTCAAAGGCTCCAAAAAATTTGATATTGTTTCACACATTAAATGTAACACACAGCCCACATCGCTTTCTCCACATCCGGAAGCCTCACTCTCAGGCTTCCTCTCCCTTCTTCAGTCTCCAGATCTCATGGATGAAGGTCATCCTGGAACTTCCTTTAATCTTCTTCAGTGTTTGACGCCGATGTCGGGATGTCAAGCATTTCCCTTTTAGTTTATTCCTTTATTTTGCTGAAGCTTATTACCAGTGCTGCTCTATATGAGACCACATGGAAAGCAAAGTATTTAATCTCTGCGTGTCTGAAGAGGTCTACTTTCACATTTGGTTTATAATTCGAATGGAACAGTACACATCTATTATTTGATTGGAATTGTGACCCAAATGCCCTGTCTGTATCATTATGGTTCTCTAGGCTGTGAGTTCTGTTTCTCCATGGTGCAATGCAGAATATTCTTTCGACCAGTCTACCTTGACGTTATGTGGCAGTTAAGTGACTTCAGTCTATCAGACAAACCAATGTGTTTCCATTAAGGAGCAAGTAGCTTAAGCTTTGTAAGGGACAACAGTTTTACTAGTGAAGCTTTAGCAGTTTCACAGGTGCTGGTAAGAGTAGCTGTGCATTCCAGTATGTAGTAGGTGGAAGGATAAAAATGTTTTCCCAAGAGGGTGGTTCTGGGCTTTGGTGTTGGTACTTTGATTTTGACTTGTTTTTCATTAGCTCTCTGAATGATTTAGTGAGGTGTATGCTGTGATTAAAAATTCATTTTTTTTCAGCTGGGTATGATGATGCACACCTGTAAGCTCAGCACTTGGGACGCTGAGGTAGGAGGATTTTGAGGCTGGCCAGAGCTACATAGTAAGTTCAAGGGACGTCTGAATGACATAGTGAGACCCTGTCTTAAAAAATTCTTTTTTTTCTTTTCTGGCTTATGATATTCCTTTATTTCCAAGTAAGACTGATA